>JAOTAY010000007.1:7954983-7979235 GCA_025629805.1 Erythroxylum baracoense | reverse complement strand
TCCCAGAAAATTTCCATAATTCTCTAAAAATTAGAGAATCACCATGAACCTCTCCAATTCAATTATCACTCACAATATCTATTTTTCAAGAAATCACTTATTCACACTTATACCGGGACAATTGTCATGAACGCATGTACACTAAATCCTTATATGCACAAAACTCACTATTCGCTCATGCATGAGCATGAGATGCCTCGATTTACCACACTCGGACCCGTTTCTCTGGTCCGACCCGTTCTCTGGAAACGGGATGTTACAATAAATGCATAAACAATTGCCACCTTTCTTGGTTACTGTTTTACGATTCACCAACTTTCACTATGCTCACCTGAAATTTGAAAGGATTGCGCTAAAACATTCATCATAATCTTCTCACCTGGCTTTGATATCACTTGTTGGAAAAATTCAATGAATTATATCCCACAGGTAAAGTAAGCAAGGAAATAACACACCGAAATTTAAAGTGGTCCACCCTTTAATTTGGACTACATTCATAAGCCAAACTCTGAATAAATCTTCCATTGATGAAAATAGCAGGTATAAAGAGTGAAAAATGACATGACAAAATAATGACACTCACACACAAGGTTTTTCCCAAATTTACAATCCTTAAGATAATATTATCACTATTTTGTTACTCACCCTTTTAGGAAAACTTTTCGTAAAAATATATATAAAAAAATCACTCTCTCACAATAACCACATATCACATATGATGGATATATAAGAGAAAGAGGGAGGCAAGGTCTATTTATAGACCCTCCACCGCCTCAACAAGCTGTGGACTACTTGCTCTCTGGTTTTTATAATACAATCTTCTAATATAGTCGTACACCATGTAAGTTAGTAGCACCTTACAATATAATACCACGTTGTGAACCTAGTGAAGAAAGGGAGGATAACTACATATGGTTGGGAAGTCCTATAGGGATGTTTAGTAACAAATCCTATTAGAAAATTACAAGGCCTAACGGAGAAACTAGGGAATTGTACAAGGTGTTAAGGAACAAATCACTAATACTAAAAGTTTCCTTTGCTATTTGGCTAGCTACCTTAACAAAATTTCCAATGATAGATCAACACACCTTAACCTATCTAGAATATGCCCACTATCAAGCAACACCTCACATGAACACCTCTTTTTAAAGTGCTTCTATTGATCAAGTATTTAGGAGAAAATGGAGGGCCTATGTCATCTACAAAATTCCAACATGATGTATCTGGATTTTATCATATGGATGTAAGGAAATAGTAGAATTCAAAAAGGAAACAGCCTAACGCATATGATCAGTTTGGGACCTTGCATATGCAAAGTGTGTAATAAAAGGAATAGAAGATTTCAAAATGCATATGATCAGTTGGCGATCTTACATGTACGAGTTGTGTAATAAGAGGCATAGAAGATGCTTTTAAGAAGTAGAAAGCCGGAAAGAGGAGCTACAGGAAAAACAATTCAATTTATATGACTAAAATTGTATGGTTAAGAGAGAATATGGGGAAATTTTAGCAAAGAAATTATAGATTCTTGGAATTTAAGCTACATTAAAAAGGGGCAAATGGGAGGAAGACACATAAAAATATTCAACAAAGAGTAAAGCATGCAGTAATTATAAACACCAAGTCTTGTAGGAAATTACAGACATAAGCTACAAAATAGCATAAGAAAGGTAAATTAAAAGGAGAGAACCTAGGTGAAGGTGGCATGTGAATAGTAGAAGCATACGGACTAGGTACCAATTGCGTAGGACAGCTATTCAAGCAGTTCTACAAAAGAAGAGAGGAGATCAGCCAATTCATGCAGAAAAGATCCCAAAGAGAGTAAAGAAGGAAGAGATTAAGCTTGATTTAGGGGAAAATAAATTGTAACAGTATCGAGTTTGAGAGGTTTTCTGAGTTAAAGAGAGTAGTCTAACGTTAGGTGGGTTAATAGAAAAGTCATTTGGGATGGTGAATGTAAAAATTGGATTTTTGTGTCTAAATACTTTGTATAGCACTGAAATATCCTTTATTAAATTATTTTAAAGTTTCAAAACAAGAGAACTAAAGTTTGAATTTGGGTTCTTAAGAGTTCAATCTAAAACCTTAAACTTATATCAATTATACGACTATAAATTGTTACTTATGGATGCTAGTTTTATGAAATTATTTGGGCTATTAAGAATACGAGTAGAGAGAACAAAACCTTCTAATTCCTATGATTTCTAAATAATAGGTTGGTAAATATAAAATAAAAAAATCACAATTTAAAAGACTCAAATTAAAGTTCACCAAGAAATTTTTTTTTCTTTATTCTCCCTTTATTTTTGGAATTAAGATCTTCAAGTCCATTTATATGAAATTTTAAATGTCCAAAACTTGAAAATAAAATGGACTTGAGCTAGTTCTTGATTTAAGTTCATCGGGCTTATAGGCACATTTCCTTTCCAAAAGTATAATGATACCCTTTTAAGCTCAATTTTTCATTTAAATTCATTTAGCTTAAATCTTTTTTAGTTTAGATATATTTTTCATCACATTTAAATTCTTCAAAGTCAATTAAAGTAGTTCTTTAAATCATCATACCCAAATAATTTAGTTTTTTTAAGTATCCATCTTTTATTTAATGCTAAGTCTTTTAATGCACTTTTAATTTAGTATGAATGTTTAATTTTGGATTCTATATAACCTATTTCTAGCTTTCTAAAATCTAATAAAATATCTTTTTACTTAATCTAGAAATACTTCATTTAAATTTCATATCACCAATTAAAAATCAATTTCTGAATGTTAAATCATTACCTTAGATTTTTTTTCTAAGCCTTATGACAAAGTGTAAGTATCATTAGGTATTTTACTTTAGACCCTAAGTAAAATCACAAACTTTTAAGCATTCAATCACAGGTTTTACTTATAAATGCTCGTCAATCTTTTAAACTAACACCTAAATATTCTTTTTAAACTCTCTAAATTTATAAAAATCTTTTCAAATATAGGTAATTGCTTAAGCAAGTAAAATAAGATGAGCAACACCTTTCATATTTTACAAGTCAAAGCCCAAACTCTTTTTCTATTTTGAACTTGATGAAGCTTTAAATGAAAAACTTTATTTACTCCAAGTATAAAGATCGTATCTTATAGTATGAAAAGTATCGTTCCATGAGGATTAGGTAAATTTTGTTTAGGGTAAACAATTAGATAATTTACTAAAAATTAAACTAAAAACAAAAAGAATTGATAATTAAGCAATGAAATAAGTAGCAGTGAATTGGTAGATTGATTAATGATGAAAACTAAGAAGTATATCCATCCATATTTGTTTTCACTTTACCTTTTTGACTTAATTCTACTTAAATCTAGATATCTAATGATTATTATTACCTTCTCCAGAGATCTAATCAAATAATTCTAAATAAAATAGATAGAAATTGAATTGTAATCTCTCCATCTATAAAAAATCATCCTAACTATGCAATTAGATTTGAAACTCCTATAGGTAACTAATAAACGATTAAGATCTCTCTTTAATTACCTAGTAATTTGATATTTATAGGTCTACTGAGGTACCAGCCCTTATTGTATAACAACACAAGTGATCTAATATAATCTCTTGATTTGAATTGAATCTAAATCAATAAACATTACAAGCATATTTCATTAAATCAAGAATGTAAATTTTAACAAATAAATCAAGAGTAATTACTATAAGGAATTGAGCTATTCATAGATATAACCATATATCTTGATTGAATCATCATTAATATTCAACAATAACAAGGTAACAAAAGCAAAGAGTAGAGAATTGAATATGGATTTCTTCTCTTCTTTGCCTTGACCTAGAAACTACAACTTTTATTCTTCAAATTTGCTCTTTTTGTGTTTTCCTATGGTTTTTCTATATGTTTTGTTCCAAAAATAACCCTAAATCATCAAAAGTATAAAAAAATTATGACCTAAAAAAGCAACCTTGGATGCACGATCGTGCATCTAAAGGAGCTTTTCTATGTCACGACTATTCTTTAGCTCCTTCTTCATCTTTTCTTTAATTTTTCCTTTTTCCACTCATCATCAAACACATCAAACAACCTTTGAAACATACAATTAAGATCAAATTCCTATCCTAAATAAGAACATAAATCTATGTCCTAAACACATGATTGTCATCTATGAATATATTAAAAACACCTAATATAATTAAGTATATATATATATATATATATATATGGGATTATTTTGTGAGCAACATTTGTAGAGAATTATAATATTTCTTTCAAAGAATGTGTGGCACCCTAAGTTTGTGGACTTCAAAGTAATGAATATCTATAATAATATAGATTAAGGTTAGGCAGTATAAGGAACATGTTGTTCCCCAATTGGGAATTTAATTCAAGTAGGACAAACAGATAAACATAAATACAACAACCTTACTAAAAAAAATATTATTACTTCAATTTACAAAATTTATAATACATATATTGATTGATCATTGAAAACCTTTTTGTTTACTTGACATACTTTTAATCAATCATTATGTTGCATCTCCTTAAAACATATCATTCCTTTATATGTTTGATAGATTGACCAAATTTCAATCACCATTAAGAAATCGTATGTCTTAATTAGTTAACTAATCAATCATTAGCCATTCATATTGGGATTAACTTTAATTTTTATACTTTTTGTTTGGTTAATTATACTTAATTGGTCAACTGAAAATACTAGAATACACTTTCTTCAATTGTCAAGAGAAACCTACATTATATTCTTCCTCAATAGTGAAGAGAAACTGTACAAGTTTCAAGTATTTATAACTCTCTCTAGCACACTCCTAGGTCGCATAATTTCACAATATTTATTAAGAGTTGCATAACACTATCATTATATAAACCTTCTCTCAATAGAATACAAAAAGAAAAACAATTAAATTTAAAGCCTTAATCCTTATAGCATTTGATTCTCTTTATTGGTCTATTTTCTTTTAATTCTTTTAGCTTCAAGAAATCCTTTTTATATGGTTTTTCAACTTCCTAGTAGTTATAAAGGTTACTCCCTTCCTTATTGGATGAAATATGATTGTTAAACCCTAATTTCCATTGATACATATTAATTAATTGAATTAGAGCTGATTGAGTACTTATCTTAAGAGGCTTTTTTATGGTGAACAAAATTTGAGTTGTTTAATAGCCTTTTAGTTAACTGATTAGATAAAATGAAATTTGGTGTATTATGATAATTTTTATCCCTTTCTCTTAGCTTTCCAATGGTGCTTGAATCACCTTAATCTAACATTTGTATGAAAGAGTTCCAATAAAAAATACTCCTACAATCCTTCTCCAACCTTGAGCAATATTTGAATCATGTCAAGTAATTTTTTAAAAGCTTGAATCAAAATTTAAACATCACTAAACTTGAACTCTAAC
Organism: Erythroxylum baracoense; assembly: GCA_025629805.1. Taxonomy (NCBI): domain Eukaryota; kingdom Viridiplantae; phylum Streptophyta; class Magnoliopsida; order Malpighiales; family Erythroxylaceae; genus Erythroxylum; species Erythroxylum baracoense. The sequence goes on along the minus strand of JAOTAY010000007.1, from coordinate 7,973,836 downwards.
TCTTAAACCATTTCTTTCAAAAAATTGTTTCTCTAATTCAAGATTTAAACATCAATTTCAAAGCTTTCTATAAGCTTTATCTTGCAACATTACTTTACAATGTTAAACATCATCACTTAGAAAACTTTACTAATATTTTATAATTTTGTTTTCATTAAAATAATGGGTTTAAACACACTTGGTTCAACAAGTGAGAACTTGATATTACATATTAGAGTTTTTATTTAGCTATTCTAATATTTTACTTGTGTTAAAGTGGTTGGGAAATACTAATACTTTTGTTTTGTTTTAAAGTTTTTGTTTAATTTTTATTTCCTATCATTGATTTTAATAAATAAATTTACCTTAATTCTTATAAAATTAAATTTATCTATTCCTATTTATTTTTATAGATAATTCTGTAAAGAAAATTTTTAACTTGTCATCACATTCATACTAAACCAAATTTACATGGTTTGTGTTTATCTTAGTTTGATATTTCATATAATTTGATTTGTTTTATAAACAGGAACCTAGTGAATAATGGTCTAGTTTGAAATTTTAGTTTAAATTGAACTAAATTTCTAGTTTCACACTCTTATTTATACATTAAATTCAAGGAAGTCAAATAATGATCATAAACTTTCTAAATACTTTTCCTTAACTTTAGGTTTTCAATTCAAAATTTTTAGGAAGTTTATCATTTATCTTCCAACTTTGATACTTGATTTGAATTGGTTTCTAATAGAATTGATTTTAACTTTTAATTATTATTTTTCATATTATAATTTTATTTTATATTTCATGTAATGTTCAATTTATTCAATATAACAGTCAGTTGTAGTTAAACATATTTCTTTTAATAAATTTTTTAGAAAGTAAATAAAGAAAAATTTGTACAATAGAACCAAAGATATTCTCCAAAACATTTCCTAAAGATTTTTTTATAACCTTGATTAATTAATTGATCAATAATTTTATTAAGTTATTAAATTATTACAACTTTATACTTGAGTTCTTCTAAAAAAATTTTATACCTAAGATAACTAACCACTAGATAACTGCTTTTAAATATTTGTATGAAAAAATCAATTTGAAGTAAAATAAATAAATATTAAACATTCAACTTAGGTTATTTACTAGTTTGATATAACAAAAAATTATTTTAACTGTTTCAACTAATTTTTAAAAAATAATAGGCTTTTGTTATACTTTAGTTTTAAACTTTATTTTCCAAACAATAAATTATTGATCAATAAATTGACGTAAATTTTACTACTGTAGTACTTAGAATCGAATTTATATACTTGCATATCTTTTTATGAATAAATAATAATAATAGTACTCATAAGTCAACACAATTAAGCATAGTAGAAATATGAAAATAACAACCATTTAATACTTTTTGACCCTTAAAATTCAAGGGTAAACATAAATCATTTAATTAATATGCTTGACTCAATCTAAGAAGTAAAACTTGAAATTAATGGTTTTTACATCAAAAATATTTTCTTTTAAAGATTTTCAAAACTAAAAATTTTAGTTAGGTTTTTAGGTTAGCCCCATATTCTTTTAAGTTAAAGAATTGAATTAATAATATAAGAAAGGTACATAGGTAATAAAAAATATAAAGGAGTTATATTGATCTTAAAAAAGAGGGTTTAAAAATATAAATTCCTGAAATTTGATTGCTAATCCAAATACTGGTTAACAAAGTTGTGCTTGAAACTTTGGTAATCATGTACAACTTCGAATTTATTCTTTTTAAGAATTCAAGTAGCTTTTAGAGTTGCTATATAAATTCCCTTATCTCTACCAAATTAGAGATGAAGTAGATCTTCTCCTACTTTTATTCTGGAGAGCTAACCATTTAGCTACTTATACTAACTTATGTGCAGCTATAGAGTTATGGTGCTTATATAGATTAAGAATTTTATCTTTTATTGTAATATTTCCATTAGCTTAGCCAAGTTGTTATTAAAGCAGAAAGTCTTCAACTGTTGTACCGGTGAGCTATCTGGTTTTTTTGCTCAAACCATTTAACCATATGCCCAAGTCTTTCTCCTTATCCACTTGACAACTATTATGTGATATCGAGCTATCTATTGTGAATTTGATCGTTTAATATCTCCTCCGATGAAGTTATTTTACTACTGTAAATTTTGCGTAAATCATTTGTCACCAATTGCTCCAAAATCCAAGAAATTAGCTCGTTAACTACTTGAACATTATATCTTTCTTTTCCTTAAAAGTTTCTTTGGTTCCTTACCCTCCTTATGGCATAAACTATATTGAAAAAAGCTATTTTAGATATTATATTGTCTCTCTCTTTCATTTTTTTTATCTTTACTTATCCAATCTAAGATCTTAGTATAGTTAAACCTGAGGCCACCAAGATTATAGAGTATTTGGATTTTAGTCTATATACTGGCTGAAAAGTCAAATTGAAAGAAGAGATGAATCAAATTTTAACTTGCAAAATCTATAACATTGATGAATGTTACTAGATCTAAACATGTCTATTGTAGTTAATCTTTGCTTGACTACAAACCATGTCAAAAAGGCGAATTTAGGAAGAACTTGTTTGAACCAGATCATTCTAAAATAGTTCACTTTTTAAATATGGGGTTTTGACGATCTTTTAGCAAGATTTATTAGTAAACTACTCAAAGGAGTGTTTCAACCATAGATATGAGTCTTTTAAGCTTAGGTTTTGCCTATAGTCATAAGCATTGGATATGATATATGAGAATCTTATATGATTCCAAGTCTATAAGTTATTATTGATAATATCTTAAATTTTAAATTTTCAGTGAATAAATTGCCTCAATCAAGGCATCACATTGATCTATTTTTAATGATTTTAGCTTGTTCCAATTATTTAACCGAACAGAAGAACTATTTCCATTGCTTATCTTACATTTGATTGCTTTATAAAGATTTTCCCTAAGATTCATTATTTGCACTATTTTCTATAAGTTAAAAGCCTTGGGTTTAACTTCCTAGAGACTTTTACCTATAAGTACATATGAATCCATTTAACCTGTAAAGCCTCCTTATTTTTTAAGAACCTTCATGCCATTTTGGCCATTTAAACTCTATTGATGATATTTATGGGGGAAATACCATGGCCTCCTTCATCCTTGGCAAACATACTTTAGTACATTTAATATTGAAAATTTAATTCCTACCCAAGTCACCTAACCACAGCAATCTTCTCATCATTTTTCTATGGTTTTGATCAATCCTTTAAATAAAAAAAAAGTGAGAAGACCAATAATATGTAATATGTTGAGCATTTAATTTATAAGTTATACTCTTCTAGAAAATAAAATGCATATGTTGTACTAATTTCCTATTCTCTTTTGAATTCTCTCCATAAAGGGAGCTAGTCCTTAAAAGATTGTCATTTATAAGTAACAGAGATACCATAATATGTGAATTGAGGGATTGTTTAGTTTGAGACTTGTTTCAGTTGCAAGCCACCTTAAAAGATGGTTTACACCAACAAACACAAATAGGTGGCTTTTATCTCTATTGATTGCAAGAATTAAGAGTTTCTTAAAAGTGTAAATAGCTACCATTAAGGTACATACATATTTTTCATCAACCCTAGAGAATAGAAGTAAATTATGAGTAAAAGATATGCTATATATTCTAATCTTCTTGCATTTTTTATGAAAATTAAAATTAGCTTCATGCCTAATATTATGATTAATCAATATGGCTAGTGTCTCAATACATAATGTAAAAAAGTAATAAGAGATCAGATCCCCTTGTCTTAGCCTTTTGTCCCTTTTAAATATGCTAACTAGTTCTCCATTAATCAAGATACATTAGAAAGTATTACCCAAAAAAAAATTGATTAATCCATTTTGTAAATTCCTTTGAAAAACAAAAAGCCTCCATAATATGCAAAATGAAGTGTTATTTTATTGAATCAAAATCCTTATGCAAATCAATTTTAATTATGTAACTTTTGAATGAGTATTTCCTATTGTAATTCTTGAACAATTCTTTCACTAATACCACATTATGATCTTTCTGTCTACCTTAGTTAAGACCATAGCATATATTGATGTGTGACTTTAGTACCACCTTAAGTCTTGAGGCAAGAAGCTTGTTTAAGATATTATATAATATGTTGCAATAAGAGATTGGCCTGCTATTATATAATATATTGCAATAAAAGATTGGCCTAAAATCATTAAGTGAACTTTGGGAATAGAGATAATAAATGTTTTTTGATCTCCCTAAGCATTTCCCATTTAAAAAATTAGTTCTTACACGAATGAACAACTTTTAGTTTGTAATTCAAGTGTATTTTTAAAGTAGCCATAAGCCTCTTATATGATCGCATTTTGAATTTGAGATATTCCTTCATTATGTTTCATAATATTGATGTCTTGTTAGAGTTTCTCATAGAAAGTATTGTCTTATAGAAGAATTTGGTTTTTCCCCCCTTCTATGAACCATTGGATTTTTTATCTTTTTCTTGACACTAAATTATATACATCAAGAGATAGTCAATCAATGTAGCTCTCTTCTTTATTTGCTTTGTAATGTCACCTGGAGTTAGGTGAAGCTCCGCTTTAATTTTTTTGAGTTTTGTTATAGCCTCCATAATAATGAGCTGAAAGTATTGCTAAACTATTTCTGTTTAAGTTCCTTTTTGGCCATTTAAAGCTTCCTCAAACGAATGAATTATTTACATCCTTGTAATATTAAAGACATATCTTTGGCTATTGCTTCTTGATATCCCTTAATTTCTATCAAATATTTGTTAACTTGAAATGGAGCTTTCATTTGTTAATTTGAGGTTAGGTTCTTAATAATAATTAAAGAGTGCTCTAGGAAGAGAGGGTTCTTAAAGATCGCTTTGCTCTTAAGAAATCTAAACTACTAATCATCATTATCTAAATCCTTTTCCAGACTCTTATTTATTAGTCATTTCCTGATTTAGTTCTTACTCCAATTAAAAAGGTTCCCTTTATATTTTATATTAGTAGCTTCTATATTATTAACACAATTCTTAAAATCATTATTAAGGTTCCTCAAACATATATTCCCCTTTGTTTAAGAGTGTAGGAGAGTGTTATTAAAGTCACCTAGAATAATTCATAGACAATCAATAAATAAGTGTATAACTTAAGTTTTCCCTCTTCTGAGGAAAGAATAATGAGAGGTGAATAATTTGATCTATAGATAAGAGACATGACACTTCTATTTTATTAGGTTATAGGCAATGACAAGGAATCCATTATAATGGAATAGGTAATTGGTAATGATTTACCAATGTTTCTCTAAAAATTCTAGCTTCATACACTTATTAAAATTAAGTTTAGTCTTTAAAAAAAACTATTAAAATAATTTTTATTTAATAAAGATAATCTCAAATCACTTGTTGCTTATTGGGGAAATTGATCACTTGACATTCCATAAAAGGATAGACATTACAAGAGAGTGTGAGACTTATAACTTTTAGCTTTATTCTTTCTACCAAATCTCCTCCTTTCATTCATTTTGAAACCATCCCTAGAGCATCTTGATCTTATTGTGATGAACCTATAAAGTTATTCAAATTAAAAGGTATCTGTACCTCAAAAGATTAAATAGATTGAGGGGATAATCTCAATTATTTCAGTATAGCAAGTTCTCCGGTATCCTTTGTAAAAATTACAGATTTTTTAGTTTATGTTGTTCCTATCTTCAAAGAACCATTCTTGCTGGAGATGAGCTCCCATTTGTCTAACTCATTACCTTATACCACCATATTCATATCCTTTAATAAATTGGTAACTTTAATATTGACTGGCAGAACTTACATTCATAGTTTAATCTTTTTCCTATTTTTCAATTTAGACATAGTCAAGTATTTCATTTCTATGAGCTTAAAATAATCACCTCTCTAGAAAACCTTTCCTACAGGCTTCTATTGTTTTTCATGATGACTTAAAGATGGTCTCCATTGATATAAAACCTTGACTGAGTCTTCAAACATATCATCATTTTCCCCTAATCTCGTTAGGGGAATCAAATCAAGTAAACCTTATCACAAATCAACAACCACATGTAATCTAGTATAACCTATTATTTTCAGAAAAGTTATAGCCTCATCTCTACAAATTGGTTTGTTAATGTAACTTTCTAGTTTAAGCCTTTAGTATATTAGTACTCCAAAGGGATATTTCAAATATTAATATAGATAAATACTTGTTTTTGCGTTAGCTTCTCCATAAGCAATCTTGGTTTTCAAATGTTAAAGAAATGTAAATTGTTATTAAAGTGCCAGTAATCAACCTTTATGATCCTCTGAGTATTTGATTCTAGGTGGAAGGTGCAAAATGAAGATGAACGAGTTATCTTCATTTGCTAGCACCTTCTTTAAGCCTACATCAATATATAGCTCATGAATTAATTTAATGAAAAGTTGATCGATTTCCTAGAAAAATCCTACTAATAAAGAATACCATATGTCGCACTCTTTTTTATAACCTTCATTAGAGGAAAAACTATATTGTCACTCTTAGAGTTTCTACTACAACAGTAATAAGATTTGGTTGTGAAGTATCGCCAATAACTTTACTCTAACTAAGCTTGGTGTTAATACCAAGTGTTGGAGGAGAAGATAAAATAAGTTAGAGAGGAGAGGCTACTACCAACTGGTAAAAGTTAAGAGCCATAATTTGAAAAAGTGGAGAGATAATGGTTTTTAAAGAGGCCTGAGGCAAGCTAAGAGAGACTAGATAGGGGCTGAGGGGAGTAATGAAGGAGTAGGAGTAAGAGAAGGGTAGGACAAAGGTGAATTAAGAGAGGTGAAAATGGCAGAAGTGGGAGAGTAAAGTATAAGAGAAGGGAAATTGATAAATTTAAGTAGCTATATTTGGTTAGTATTTAACAAGGTAAAGGACATAATGCTAAAAGAAGAAAAGACCAAAATAAGCCTTAAATTTTTTTTAAAACATTTCTTAAATAGTAAAAAAATGGGTAAGAACTAGACTAGACTCTAACTAGAAATAGTGACACATGTATCAAGTGTACTGTAAAATTTACCTAACTCTGCACACTAAAAATTTGTAGCTATGGCGAGTCAGGATTGTAACCCTAGGGAATGTTTAGTTAATTCTCGTAATCAAAATAATTGATGCAAAGGAAATAAAAAGGGGAGTTTTGAGCTTATGCAATTGAGAAAACAAAACAAAATTAAACTACTGTAAGCAATTTATCGAAAATAGTCAAAAGGATAAAAGTGTCAAATATGTGCAAAACCCAATTCTCTGATCAATCTCGACCTACACACGATTAAGCACATCTCATTGTTATAATGCTTTCACATCTCTCCTAAGACTATTGATCGTGGACTAACAACATGTTTCACTAATCCAGATTTTCTCTTAGGTTGTGTTTAATTAAGAGATGCTCATTGATTAAACCTAACTATTGAATAACCTAGAACACGCTCTTTAGATTTAATTGGGCAGTTGCATTATGAAATTGAAAACATATCAATGTAGGTATTAACATCACAAACTTGGTTTATCTTACCTAAGTTACGTTGTTCTTAATGATTCAAGGTCAATAGTGGCAACTATCAAATCTCAAACATAACAAGTACGAATTTCAAGATTATACCTATGAGTTCGTAATAAAACGATCCAATGTACATATTAACATCATCTTTACAATAGCCAAATCATTCAACATAGAACAATAACAACAATCCCTAAAGAGAGATTGAACATTAAACAAAGAGAAAATATTCTTAATAATGACTCCAGTATCGATTTCTCCTTCAAACCGGTGTCGAGAAGCTAGCCTTCCATCTTCTCCATGAGTGTCCAAAAAGTAGCTTATGTCACCTTCATTCTTGTTGAAAACCGAAGAGAAAATGAAGAAAAACCTTGCCTGTCCACATATGTTTCTATCCTTAAAAAATAGTCCCTTTATAGTAAAAAAAACTAGGTTAAAAATAGGACAAGTGGCAAGTCATGGGCGTGACATGCTCTCCCGGCCATGACAACATCTAATGGCCATAACAAAGCAATTCTTCATTGTTTTTGATGCTTTCTTGTCTCATCTTCATTCTAATTCTTCTCCTTCTTGCTCCATGAAGACAATAGAGTATGAATCTCGAGAAGATGACTCAACAAGTATGCTTTCGGCTCACTTTAGCTATTAGACTTCCAAATTGTACCTAAAATCAAATATGAACTAAAGTGAGTATCTTAAGCATTATAAAACATTAATCATTAAGTGTCATGGATTAAATGTATCAAAAACTAAATACATAACAAATAGTAGTGTAAGAATACATCGATTGCTTAGAACTTCAGAAGAAGGAACGAAACAAAGATAAAGCTCTTACTTCTAGGGAAGGAACAAAATAATAGAAAACAATGGCAAAGAGTAGGAATGGGAGGAGATATATAGCAGTAGATGCATCATAACAAAAAAGAAATGGCAGGAAGTGAGTACAATAGAAGCTAAGCTTTCCAAAAAGCTCCATGAAACAAGATAACCAGAACAAGTTTTAAAGCAAGTGGGAAGAGAGAGTTTCTGACACTAAACTCCATTTACATCAACAATTTTACAAAATAAGTTATGCTGAGGATGACAATACAAATAATTCAATGCTTTACTTGAATAAAATCCTTAATTTTTGTATTTTAATTTTTATATGAGTTTTTTAATAAAAGTGATCAAAATATTATAAGCTATTTCATAAAGTTTATTACCATACTGCAATCCACCATTTTAAAACTAATTCTCTATCAATTTTATATTTTTATTTCCATATTTCATTTTTTGGCCCTATTATTCTAAAATTTCTTTCTTTTTTTCTTTTTTATATTTTATAGCAATCAATCAAAATTTTAGTCAATCTATAACAATTTAAGTTTGACCATAGAGAAATTAATGACAAGTATAGTTAATGATTGATCAAATTTTTATAATATGTGATCACTAATAAATTTAGTTTATTTTATTGCTTTTTTACTTCTGGGTTCATTTTTAATTTAAAGCTTGAAGGATGGTTTTATAAAATCATATTAAATTTACTTTACATAGTTAAAAGTTTGGAATTAGCAATCTATAAACAGAATTTGTTAATGACATTAGCAATTAACATATGTAGCAAAAATTATAGAAATTATGAATATGAATATTTCTTCTAAAATAATTTAATTTTAAGTGTTGTATGCAATTTTAAAACTATTGAATAGTAGTTAAATGTGTGGTCAAAATTTTATTTTCTATCCAAAATATTTAAACAAATCCATATCTAAATCAACCAATTTATAGGAATTGATTTTATTTAGTTGAAGTTAATAACTAAAGGATCTTTACTCATTTCTGAACCTATATGGAAATTAAATTGAACAAAGTTATACCGATTTTCTTATCAAAAAATTGCTTTTTAAAAGTAAAATCGAATGCCGGGGCATTCCATTATCAAAATTTTGTTTTGGTGACTATAACTATGGCAATTTTAAAAGCAAAATTTCCCTTATGGAATTTGGTTTTTGGCGAAATCCTGCTGTCACATTGATATGAAATATAGTGATTCCTTTTTCTGTATTATTATTATTATTTTGTTTTGGTGAGGTCGGAGGTAGGAGGCATGACTCGTTGGTGTTTGTTGTTATCGAGATCCAAGCATTTTGGTCCCATATGTTCCAAGTTCTCTCTAACTTCACGTGCGTTCCTACCCACGTACAGTGATGTAGTAAAAGGCCAGGAGCCATACCCAAGCCTAACCAAAGTTGACTTTTCTGCCAATTCTTCAACTTAGAAGTGGAAACATCCAACTGATGAAAAGTATCCCTACTGGATATCACATAACCTGCTTCCAGTTTGATGGTATTAATGTTATAGATAGTCGTCCATATCTGGAATCTTCAGCAAACAATTCTACAGTATAATTTGTACTTAGGAAATGGCACGTAATTCTGAAGTATTAAAGGTTAAGAGAAGGTAAGAAATCTAGTAACTCAACTCTTTATAGGAGTCTAATTGACTCTCCCCCTCACATTTAAAATCACACTGTCACTAGACCTCGGTCGTTTAAATAAATTATTTATTAGATTGTTTTACTATTTTTATACCAAATTAAAATTTATTTTTATCTTTTTAAATTAATAATTGATAGATGTCTAATAAGAATAAAGTTTTACCACATAATCAAAATATGTAAAATTAATAATTAATTATTTTTCTCTCTTAATCTCTTCTTGCATCAATTGGGCTAATATTCTCTCTTGGGTACTTTAAAGTATTAAAAGTTGTCATTAATGCTTATTCTTTCTTCCAAATTCTTAGTCGAATAAGGTAAAAGATAAATAGGGAATAATTGTCCTTTCTATTCGCAAATTGTTTCGAATTGCACGAGAAGAGCTAGAATTGCATACATTTGAAGAAAGAAGAATGACAATTTAAGGTATTATAAACTCCTTAAATTGTAATTACAAAACACAAACTAGAAAAAGGACACCAGAAAGGAAAAAGTCTCCATCCTTCCCCGGGGGTTTCATTTAGATTTAGGACGAGGACAGTGCCTTGGGCGTCACTAACTTGGCTTTTAGGTCTTTTCTTAGAATCTTACCGGAAGGAGACTTGGGAATCGCATGAACGAAGTACACTTTATGCAGTTTCTTGTAGAATACTACCTGCACAAACCGCATTGCCCATTTAACAAGCTTATGTGGAAAACGTAAAATAAACAATACATATATATGTAACTTTACCTGTTTGGCAACGAATTCTTTGACAGCCTCTTCAGTTAGCTCAAACCCATGAGATCGAACCACAAATGCTACAGGAACCTCGCCTGCAGCTTCATCGTTTTGACTACAGATACAGATATATATATTACAGTTAGTAATCTGCTTCTGAAATTATATACACTGAAATATATTTACTTACGGCACAACAGCGGCATCCGCAATGGATGGGTGACTCACAAGGAGGGCTTCTAGCTCAGCTGGTGGCACCTAATCAAATAACAAATCAGTAAAGGCAATCTGTACAAACATGTACAATCAATCTATATTTACCTGAAAGCCTTTGAATTTGATTATTTCCTTAACTCTATCAACAATGAAAACCTCGTCATCATCGTCAACATATCCAATGTCGCCCGTGTGCAACCAACCCTCTATATCTATGGTGTTGGCTGTAGCCTCAGGGTCATTTAGATATCCTGCGAATTTTAATTATAATAAGTAAATGAAAAATGTCATTGTAATTAGAATTAAAAAAAAAAGGGGGTGGACCTTTCATAATCTGAGCCCCACGAATGCAAATTTCACCGGGTTGGTTGTAACCGAGGGAGCAGCCAGTTTCCGGGTCGATGACTTTGAGCTCTGCATTCCTAACAACGGTGCCGCATGAGCCCGACTTTGATGGGAATGGCTGTTTGGCAAAGCCTAAGCACATTGATAATACGGGTCCTGCCTCCGTCATCCCATATCCCTGAATCAAATCAACCAGAAGCCGAAGTAAAAGTCATAACTCCTTCTACTTTAGACATCAATTTTCCTTCACAGTAACTGTTACTTTCAACCATCAAAATCTAGCCTGCTGCATTCGGGGCCCACTTAGTATGACTTGTGTTTGGCCTGCACATACTTGGAAGTACTATCACAAACGTGGCTTTCTATTCTGCACAAGTTTTCTCCATCATTAATTGTTTTATGTTTGACCATTTTCATTCATTCCCAAATAATCTCTATAGATTTTCAACTTTTGTTCTTAAATTTGGCCGTGAATGTTAACTCTTTTCATTTATGTCGTTTGTTGGAGCAAAAATCCGTAAGGGAATGTAAAGTCAGACAACATTCCATTCCATTTTGATGAATAATGATAATCCAAGTTGAGTTTAAAGTTGCCAAAATCAAATTTATGCGTTTCTTTGATAAAAGAAAAACGAACATGATTACTACTGACCTGTCCAAAATTGGCCTGGGGAATCCTGTTGTGTAGAGCCTCTTCCAACTCTTTACCAAGAGGCGCAGCCCCTGAAAGCACCAATCTAATGCTGCTCAGATCAAATTTCTCGACCATCGGATTTTTTGCCAGCGCCAGCACCAATGGTGGCACCACTGCAGCCACCGATACCTTGTGCCTCTGTATCAGATCCAACAGCGCCCCTATCTCAAATTTTTGCATTAACAGAACCGCAGCGCCTGCTCTCAATGAGCAGAGTAGAACACTGTTGAGAGAATATACGTGAAATAACGGCAGCACACATAAAACAACGTCCTCTGGTTTCAGATATAAATTTGGGTTCTCCCCATCCACTTGTTGAGCTACACTTGTTATCAAGCTCTTGTGAGTCAGTATCACTCCCTTGGGTAGCCCTGTGGTCCCTGATGAAAATGGCAATGCAACAGGATCGTCAGAATCAATCTCAACTTCTGGTAATTCACTCTCGTTGGCCTCTGAAAGTACTGTGAAGTGTAGGCAGTTCTCTGGCGGCTCGTCTGTGGTAATTACCGTGAAATCTTCTCCGAATTTCGGGTGATGATTCTGTGAATCTCTGAGCTTGTCGACGTATTGAGATTGTGTGATTATCAATTTTGCTCCAGAAACACTAAGCTGCTTGAATATTTCAGGTGAAGTGTAGAAAGGATTGGCAGTAGTTGTGACAGCACCAATCATGGAGGCACCCATGAAGGCGAAGACGAATTCAGGGCAGTTCTGGAGGAGAATCATGATCACGTCCCCTTTCTTTATGCCCAAATTGATCAATCCAACAGCTGTTTTCTGAGAGGTGAGTTGAGTTTCGGCAAAGGAGTACGTTTTGCCACTGGAGCCTGATATAAGACATGGTCTATCTAGGACATTGGAGACGTTCTCAAAGCAATATGTGGGGAGAGGAAGGTGATTGGAAATGGGTATTTCGGGTAACTTTGATCTGAAAATGTGGGTTTCAGAGGATGGTGGACTTTGTTTCTGTGGTGGCGACAGTTCAGGTTTGGTGGTGGTCTCGGGCGAGGCTATGGATATCATGGTTCCTGAATTGGGTCTGTTTTTCCGGTATCACACTACCTGTGATTGCAGAGAAATGCAACAAACTAACTGGAAATTGGCAGAAAATAAGAGGTATATAGATATGAAAGAAGGTTAGAAAGAGAGAGCAATTGTGGCTTAGAGAGAGACACAGATGAAGAAAAATATGTTGAATAGAAATATAAGGGAGAAAGAGGTAGGTAGAACTAGTGCGTGTGAGTGGCTGGTAGATCATTAGGCGACGAGAGTGGGAAAGTGAGAAATAAAGACACGCATATGATTTCCCAACTCTCCTTCTTCTATAAAACCAAACCCCCGGAGACACACATTTCCACCATCAAAGCTCTCGCCTTCACCTACCCACCACTACTCTCTCTCTCTCTCTGCTCTCCTTTGTGAATAAATGCAAGAGGAAAATACTTCGGTTACTCAATTTACGTAACTAATATGTATTTAGGACAGAAAGAACACAAAACGTGTAGTTCATACATTGTTTCCGTTAAATTTGTTTCCATCTTATTGCTACACGCAGATTTCAAATTGATCTCAAGAATCTAAATAAAAGGCCCACTTTTGGACAAGAATGATAAGATCAATGCGTAATTATTGAATTAGAAGTAGTAGTATTCGTAGTTACAACAAAAATTGAATTAGAAGTGCTATCCCCAATATATAAACTTCAATATATAAAAATTGCTATTAATCTATAAGACTTTTGTTTTAATTTATATAAGTTATACTTGCATATTTTTGGATTTCCAGCAACATTTATGCGTCTCACAGTGAAATCACCTTTTGCATACTCTCATTCAAGTGTAGTTCTCCTCTACCTCCGTTGTTTGACGTAGTTTTAGTAATAGGAATGGTAGTTCCACCTTCTTTCATGGCGCGGAGGGCACCAATCGTCCGGAACCAATGAATTGCACATGCTTGGATCAGTGACATATAATTGGTCAGTAACGTAAATCCATTTCTTAATCGACCATTCTTTGCATCAATAATTCATCATTTTAGGATTTTTATTGTTATTCTACCACATGAAACTCATTTCGTATCATGCCAATTATCTTCTAAATTTTATCCCATAGTAGTTGTCTAATTACTTAAACTAATAGCATTTTCCTTTAAAATCCTAACATAATCACGTAAACATGAGTTTCCTGGTAATGCTTGAAGTTAGGGATGTCAATTTTAGCTTGGCTCGGCCTAATTTTGGCCCTGATTGACCGAGTTAAAATAGTTTGGCTCGACTGGGTCAAGGGCGAAGTACGGGCTAGCCCGGCTTGGTCCGTGGCCCGACAAGCCCAACCTGTGACTGCTGGAATTGCAAAAAAGAAGTTGTTTTTGTAATTTAAAAAAGAAAGAAAGGATGGATCGGGTCGGCCTGGCCTCCCCGTGGAGTCGGATGAGCCATGGGCTACCCAACCCAAGGTCGGGCCGAGCCAGGTTAAGAGCGGCTCCAACCTGACGTGACCTATTTACATCCCTACTTAAAGCAAGTTAGTCTTAAGTATCATGATCATCTATATTAAATTATAAACGCGATGCTTCTTTCAAAAGATTTTGAATTTTTTTAGAAATTAAAAAATATTATATTTCCAAAACGAAGAAGACCAAGCCTAAAATTAATCTAGGATGTTGATGGTCGGGTTGTCAAAGCTCCCAAAATAATTTTAATTCTCCAAACTTCTTGTAGTAGTGGAACCAGGTCGAATCCTTAGAGAACTAAATTTCTTAATTTCAAGAAATGAAATAAAATTGGGAGTGATGTAGCGCGTCGTAATACTACTCAAAATAACTGGATTTACAACTATAGCAGTGATGAGTCTACGTCGATCTCATAGAGAGTGTGTGTAATGTAAATTAATGAAAATAAATTTAAGAAAACATTCTAAAAATGCTGAAAGTGATAAATTCATTAAGGACCTAGTCGTCGATTCTATCTCGGTCTACACTCAATTAAACATACTTCATGGGATTTTTGTTCTCTTATCTCTCATAACAACTATTAATTGTAGGTTAACAATAAGCTTTGTTAACCTCAATTTTTCCTTAGGTCGTGTTTAATTAAAAAGAGCTCGTTAATTAAACCTAGAAATCAAATAATTTAGAATAAGCTTTATAGATTTAATTGGATAATCACATTACGAGTTAGGAAAATAGATTAATCAAGGCAATAACCACATAAGCTTTGGTCACTTAACCTAGGTCATGTTATCCCTAACGATTAAAAACCATTAGTTGCCACAAATAAATCTCAACATAACAATTACCGATTATATTGAAGTTTCTAGCAATGAGTTCTTACATAAAAACAATCAAATAGAGTATTCAATCATTCTTACATAACACCTAAATATTAAACATAGGATAACATAATCAATTCCTAAGAGAAAGAACAACAAACAATGAGACAAATGCTTAATCGGGTTCATCGGCGTTGATATCACCTCAAAACTGGGACGGGAAAGCCTATAGCCCTCCATGGGTCTCTAAAGGATGAAAGCTTTGCCCCTTTGTTGCCTCCCGAAACCCCTGGACCAATTCTTCAAACCTTTCATAAACATTTCATCCTTCTGCCATCATTTTTATGCTAAAAATTAGGTTTTTGGGATAGCTGATCATTTCTCACGAGCGTGCATATGTTGTTCATGGTCGTGAGTGTGAGTTATGGGGCTCACGAACGTGAGTGTGAGGGGCTTATGGGAGTGCATTTGTTGTTCACGGCCGTGAGTGTGAGTCATGGGGCTCACAACTGTGAGCCACCTTGTATGGGCATAACATGTCATGGTCGTGACAGATGTCTCACAACCATGACAAAATGATGTTAGCCGTTAATCACTTCCTGCACTCTTCATCTTGATATTTTCAACATATACTCATCATCTTCATGCATTTTCTTGTCTCCTCTTAAAAAATGATGCTAGCTGTGAGTCACTTCCTGCGCTTTTCATCTTGATATTTTCAATATATACTCATCATCTTCATGCATTTTCTTGTCTCCTCTTGCTCTAATGATTCTCATTCTTGCTCTATGAAGACAAATGATTGTGAATCTCTGAAAAATAACTTAAATATTGTGCTTTCAACTCACTTTAGCTCTTTTGCTTCCAAATTGTACCTAAACCCAAATATAAACTAAAGTGAATGTCTTAAAGCATTTCATATTGTTAATCACTAAGTATTGTGGAATAAATGTATAATCAATTAAGCACATATTAATTTCCTGCATACTTAGCTTTTGACTATCCTTGGGCAAAACATCATAATCAAAATCATAGACCCAAGAACATTTACTCATTTCCCATATTTCTCAAGAATACATAATCATAAAAAATGATTAATAACTTTCAAAAAGTATAGCAAGAACTCATCATTCAGTGCTTCTACTTATGATCAATCAACATTCATCATCTTTAGAAATTGAGCAATCTAGAGGTAGACTTTGATAAAATGTGTTTAAATTAGTGGTATCCATAGGTACACTAAAAACCATTCATAATCATGACATTCTATAACTTTGCAAATCATTTCATTTCTTCACCACTAGGGTTCAAATTTATAATCATGAATTAATGGACTTTTTAGGGTTGTAATATGGGCAATGGTTAAAGTGAGATGTATTTGGGTAATATAGTATAAAAGCCATCAAAACAAGTGCAATAAGAAAAACACCTAATGTATTTCTTTCATTTTTGTTTTCATTTTCTAGATTGTTAAGATGAATACAAATATGTTTACGGATTTGGGTTTAATTAAGATGTTGTAACTTTCTTCCGAGATTTTATCTTGAGTCAATGTTAATCTAGTTATCTTTGTGTTATTTTGATTGGGTGTTGTATCTTCATGCTTCAGTAACAAACCGAGAGGGTGAGTCTAATGTAAAATGATTAGGGCGGGTTACTGAGAGTTAGGCGATCCAATAGACTACACAATCAATCTTATCGGTTATTATACGGAGAGAGATCCCGTGTGAGACCCGATAGCTTATTAGAGAGCTTAAGAACTGATTAGATTATAGACCAATAGTTAATCGAGAGATAACAATTTCGGTGACTCAACTTAATTAGGGTTTATTAATTAGGGCTTAGTGATTATAACTCATGAGAGAGTAATCCACGCCCTATGATAGTTTAGAACCGACATCCTAATAACACAAAAGTGATTAGGATTTTATCTCATAATTATAATCTCATTATAATTTCATTTGCAATGTACAATTATTCTATGGATTTTATCTTATACATCTAAACATGTACAAGATAAATAATGCCTTTCAAATAATTTGTCATAAACTACAAACAAAGCGATTGGCTGTAGGGCATAAACTGACAATCTCCCACTTGCACTAAGCCAATCATTTAAGTATCTCATACCATATCACCATATGATAATTATTCTACTATTGTCTTAATAAGAGAATTCTACAAGATTCTCAATAGTGAGCACTTGCTTAAGTTTTACAACACCCATCTTAATTATCGTCATAATTAATAAATTTTGCTTAAAAATATTCTTAGATCTTTTATAAGACATTAGTTCCTTGTGCATGCACAATGACTCTAATGTTCTACAGTATATTACTGTCTTGAACAATGCAAAGAAACTCTATCAAATTCACTAAAGATCTTATTGATCCAATTAATCATTTCCATTAAATGAAAAATGTAATATGGCTCAATTAACAACCATTGCTACATTGGAACCTTTCCAATCCTAAATGATATTGCTCTAAGTAAATAAACCTTAATTAGGATTTAATTCTAAAGTTATATCTTTATCATCTTGAACTCAAATATCAACTCACACATAGAGTAACAGATATCTTTAATACTTCATAAGTATCTGATATCTTAAATACTAAATATCTTTAGTACATTATCTATGTACTTAGATTTAGAATAAGTTATCAATGTTCAATCTATCTCTATAGATCTAATTCCCAGAATTAAGTTATTACTTTTTCATATCCAACAAAAGTTATTCTTGGACAATTATGTGTTCAACAATTGAAAATTAGAATTGATGTTCTCTGTAGGCAATATGACTCCATAAACTCCCACGGAAGAGGACAACTATACTCCCACTAATCTTCTTGTAGACATGATAAATTCACAATCATTTCTAAAACAAACTCTTTGAATTAATCATAAAAGTGAATCTTTCAATATCTCGTAGCCTTTTAACTATGCATCGAATGTATCATTAAAAGCTCTAGCTCCAATTAGATGCATTGTCATGAGATTTGAATTTTAAAATTTCATCTTACTCCTATTACTTACCTTGAGAATCATTCTCCTATAAGTATACATTGAATCAAACAATTTGTTCAATGCATCTGTAAGATTATATCCAATATTCTGGATATCTCATAACCTTTTATTATCCATTTTAGTTCTAAACTTAATGGATAATGTATGCTTCAACCAAGCATCAAATTCTTGAATCATTAACTTTGACTCTTTCAAAGACCTAGCATTCCATATCTAATATGAAATCTTGCTAATTGATTCAATTGGAACTATTGAAGGTAAGTTATTGTACTAGGTATTGCTATAGAAGAAATAATATTGCATCCTACAATATCTCATATTGTATGTTACTCCTTACATAAATCCATACCCTTATGGAATTTTTGTTATGAAGTATTTACTAGAGAATCTTATTCCCTATACATAACCGAATATATAAAACTTGCCACAAGGATCTCATCCATGTGCTTCAGCGTTCTCAATTCTTAATTTCTGCTTAGATCAAACAATTTGAATTTTGCAAAATTTTAAATTACATTTCATTTAATACATATGACTATATCATATAAAGTCATTAGTAATATAATGAAATATAATATTATCCTTTTTAT
>JAOTAY010000007.1:7922195-7936557 GCA_025629805.1 Erythroxylum baracoense | reverse complement strand
TCTAGTTCTCTTGTTTTGTCTGACCATCTGCCCTATACGGTGGGCTGTTTATTTCTTTTGAAGGTCGGGGTATGCCCCATAACACCGTGTAAAATCACATTTTTTGTATAATACATTTACATTTTACCAAAAAAAAAAAACAGTGAATATAACGAGGGCTCGGTAATTTGTGAACCGAGGAACTCTGTTTGAACTGAAGTATACATTTTTCATAACATCAGTTGTCTATGATTCTGGTGTTACCTCTGTAATCTCACATGATTCTCAGAAGATGATTGTATTCAGGTGAGTTAATTAGTTTTTGAAGAAAAACAAGAATTTCTTTTTGCGCCAAAATTAAATTAATCGCCATGATGACATAAACGCATTCTAAAAAGCTGGGGAGGGGACTCCTGTAGATCCACTTTTAAAAAAAAAAAATTACAATGTTATCAAGACATTGTTTCAAATGCTATTAAAGAAACAATAGTATCTTTGATGAAATGCAATGTTCAACTGAATGGTCCAACCAATAATCTAACTTGGGAATGGAAGTACTTTGTATTTCTAACATAAATGAAAAGTAAAGCTGCTGATCTAAAGCTTGCTAGATGGAACCCCCACTGATGCATTTCTGGATCTCTTTTCCACTACTCGAGAAAGTTGTTTGACTGCATCCTTTGGCAAATGACGTGGTCGGCTTAGCCAGAGTCCTCCATCCACAGGTATTGTGGTTCCATTTACATACTTCCCTTCACAATTTTAATGCACTGCTTAGGCTAGCAACAAATGAAACATGCATACGGTTTGGATAAAATAGTTCCTTTTGTTTATAATTTGATTTTTGATTTGTAAGTCTTATTTTTGTGCTCATATTCAATGATTATGAAATAATAATGTTTCGAGTAATTAGTTATAATTAATAATTAATAATTAGATTTACACGAAAATTATATTCTCTGACTTTTCTCATAGTACTTCCATGCAATCTTTTTGAATTACCACACATTCTAAATTACTTCATAAAGTAACAAGAGAAAGAAAAGATATATTCATCTAAGACCAACAACTACTGCTGAAGCTCTAGCAATGGCTGTCATATAAACATTTAACAGAGTATTACCGTGCCTAATATTTACAACATCTCTGGAATAAGAAGACAACTGACACAGTGAAGATTCCAGAGACAACTGACACAGTGATCGACGGTATCGGAACTTGCTTCCATTAATACAATTTCAGTCTAGATAGATCTATTAAAACAGCTGTTCAGTATTTGTCTGTCTGTGACACCTATGCTGATTATAGCTCAAGCTCGAGCTTATAAAAAATTTTCAAGACAAGCCTTAAACTATTGAGTCAAGCTTGAGCCTTGTATTTAACCTTCAGTTTGAGATTTACTGCAAGCTAAAACTCGCTAATGTAGTGTCATTATTGATATAAATACCAATGCTTAACCCTTCATTCAAAATAGTTTACATAGGGTAGAGAGATGAAAATAAAAATGACACATAATCCAAGTTACTAACCTGCATCAGAAGCTAGGTAGAGGGCAGCCATAGCAATGTCCCACTTCTCCCCTAACTTAAACAGAGGCATGTAGTTTCTAAATTTGCTACTGGAGATCTCCTGAGGTGCAAGTTTACTCATGCCAGCAGTATCATCAATTGGACCTGGAGCAATGCCATTTACTCGAATATCATAATCAGTACCCCACTCCAGGGCCAAATTTCTACCAATGGCATCAACAGCTGCCTGTTTAAGAATGACATTTCAGTAGAAAATAAGTTAAAATTGAGCAGTAGATATAAAATTGAATTGAAAATCCATGTGACAAACCTTTGCTGCTGATACATGGATTTGATACCAAGCTGCTGTGTAGTGTAAAGTAGCACTAATGTTTATAATTGATCCACCGTTAGATAAGTTTCTTCCTGGCCCCCCTTTTTTGAGATACTCAAGTGCTTCATGGCACATTGTGAAGGTACCAACAGAATCAATGTCCAAAACTGTGACAGTACAAAGAATAGCATTAGATCAAGCCCTCACGTGGCCAGAGATGAAAAGGTGCATTTAAAAGGAAATAAAGCTAGAGATGAACAACTAACCTTCAATTGTTAAGGTACTCTAGTGAACCTTGAACAATAAGAATGATGCAACTCTTAAATGGTTTGAATTTTGTATTTAGCATTTTTTTCCCCTCTCATGTTGGTTTCCATTTAACATGAAAAGGATAAATACTTGAAGCCTAATTGAGAAGCCCTATAGGCAAACCTGGTAATAAATCTTAGACCAAAATCACAGCTCACTATTCTAGATCATTTATAGTTGTTTAAATATTTTATCCAGGCAGAAGAAGTAAACAAAATGTTAAGACTCCAATGTAACCTGATTCTCTTCCATTCAAAAGCAATCATCCATAGAACACAAAGCGATAATCAACAAATATAATCAAACAATTTCAGGCAATGAGGCAATCCTCAGATCAAGGAAAATTAGTGCCAAAACCTGTTCGAAATCCATTAGGTGACAAATCCTCAGGTGATGCGAGGAAATTGCCAGCAGCAGCATTCACAAGAATGTCTATCCTGCCAAAATGTTTAAAAGTTGATTCAATAACTCTTTTCGCATCTTCTTGCTTGCGGACATCCCCTTGGAAGCCAACAGCCTGCAAACAGAGAGTGCAATTTCGAGATAACAACAATCCGAATGTTTGATACATTGCATAAATTGGCATGAAAGCTAATGATCTGCAAGTGAAACCTAGGACCAATGGACTAAGCCACATCAATTGCTTTCCTCAAACCACCAAAAAGAAAAACTAGAATTTGCCGATAGATTAATCCGACTCTGCTCATCAAACCCGATTAAAATAACAAGAAAAATGAAATCAACCCAGATGGGCAAAAGCAGCTAAAAGCAAAACATAAGTAAATGAACAAGGAAAGAGAGAAACATGAAAAGCAAAGCAAACCCATTAAAGCGAATCATACGGGAATTCCAAGACTTTGGAGAGAGGAGACAGCAGAGTGAAGCACTTCTTGTCGTCTGCCCATGATTGAAACCGAGGCACCATGTTTTCCAAACTGAGTAGAAATCTCAAAACCAATACCAGACCCACCTCCTGTTACTAAAGCCACCTTTCCTTTCAATATATCTGCCTTGAATGGGGATTCCATCTTTCTTCCCTTCAACAAAATTAAAACCAACCCTGCGGTTTCTGGACTTTGCTCGAAGGATGTGGTCTGGTCAAAATACTTTTTGAGTTATTTTCATTTTTCCAGGACACATTGAATTTTTTTAAAAAAATAAACAATATCATGAAATAACCTTTAAGATGACAAAAATAAGGTATATAAGACTATATTAATTAAGAAGCTGACATTTATACTCTTGAATACAGCTATCTACTCTATTCACATGCACCATACATCCACAGCAGACAGCACCATCAATCCATCCCACCAGCTTATGTATAAAAACAACTTAAGCTTAGCTTTAAGGGGTACTAACATATTAACATACTGAACTTTTAAAAGTTAATATTTGACCCTAGTTCCAATCTCTAGGATGAAATAGTCAAATTATTACAACTCCTAACCCTATTATTGAATAGAAGTTGTGCTTTGATCCATTACCTGAGTTCAACTTTAATTTGATCTTTGGGATTTTCCTCGTCCTAAAAGCTTTAGACTTTTCTTTCCTTCCAAATCTCGAGCCAAAAGCTACCTTTTTTTTATAGATAAATCAGTGAATTTATAAATAAATAAAGGTATGTACAATCAAGAGATTGACGAAGATGCCAATCTCTTATCTATAACAAAAGAAACCTAACATGTAAGCATGAAGAACCGTATAATTGTTACCCATGACTACATAACCATAACAGTAATCTAAAACATAGGAACCCACAAGATGACCATAATAAGGATTACCTTACCAAAATTACAATAATTTTTTGCAGCAGGTTCTGTACCCTAAACTAATCAAGATTATCTTCTAACCCATAATCAGAGAGATACACAACAGTTAGAATTCATCGCATTGTCAGATCACATTGTTATCTTGTTTGTAAAGAATTACCGAAGTGCTGAGGAAGGAGAGATAGATCAACTCTCATCCAACTTTCTTTGTATATCCGATCTAGTCCTCTAGCTTTTAAGACACCAATCAGGAGTTAGGGCTCTCCTACTGTTGAGTTGCCCAAGGAGTGAATCGTTGAAGCTTGTGACACTATGCATTCTTTAAGACTTTTTGGAGATTGAAGCATTCCTGCATTACTAATGACCTGTCTCTTAGAGAAATGCTTATATTCCATATGACCATGTCATGAATTCCAGGTATTATGATTGCTAAGGTGGAAAGAATAATTGTACTTAAAAGTAAATATGGTCTAAGGTTTCATCGTACCCCTTGCACAATAAACATGTTCTATAAAGGTTAAGAAAGTGTAGCCTAAGTTGGCCACTCTGCCTTTAGCAACTAATCATAAGAAGAATGACACTTTAAGTAATAAGCACTTGTCCCATATTATTACAATCTTAACTCTAATTCTCTCCTGTACCTCTGAGGAATGAGGATAGCTCTAAAGGATTTATTAGTAAACTTACGAAAGCTATGTTCCAACCATAGATATTTATCCTCTCGATCAGGTCAGGGTCATCGTTTGGTAATAGCTACAAAAACTCAGTTGGAACATTACCCCATTGCCTTGCATCTATCCATGCTTTCACTTTAGAGTTTATGGGGAATCTATCCATCATAACTGGATGTAACTGAGAGTTTATCAAAAGACTTGCATGGCACCACTTACCAAAATAAAGTGTTACTTCTCTATTACCCACTATGCACTTAATGTTCCCAATTAGTATATGCCTCAATTCAAATAGTTGTGAGAAGAACCAAGAGCATGAAGGTCTGTTGTTAACTTATATTTCATATGAATACAAAAGTTTTATATTTTCAAGAGGTTATGCTTTTATTTAAAGGAGAGCAATTATTATTGCTTTTTTAAAATATAGTTCTTGTATCTAAATATTTCTATCGAATATATATATATAATAATAAATTAAACATCAAATATATTAAATTTAGATTAAAGATTTATTTTTTAATTATAAAATGGAAATGGAGTCGACCTTTAAATTTATAAAATAGTAATTGAACTATTAGCAATTTTTTAGATTTCCTAAGATATATTTTTACTTATATGGTAGCAAATTGATAGAATAACTTAAGAAGCAAATTGATAGAATAACTTAAGAAAAATGATAAAATTGTATAGTCTTGTTATTGAATCAATGATGCACTACTGTATCATTTGATAATTATAAAACATTAAATTATTAATAATTTTATTCTCTTTGCGAATAAAAATAAGAAATTAAATGATAAGTTAAAGAAAAAGATTTAAATAAACCGAGTAAGGTTCAATAAGTGAAAATAAACTTTATTTTTAAGATTGGTTTAGGGAAGAATGCAAAGTATACTAAATAGAAAAGTAACTTTTAGTTAGAGGTAATTTATCGCCTCTACTATGGAAGCATAAAGGTAACATAATGAAATAGTGTTATAAGCTTAAGCACACGAGCATAGAGGACTAGGTGATCTTCAAATTGGTATTTGAATGTTCGGTATATGCAATTTAAAGAGAGAGGAACCAATGAATTATTATGAAACTTGAAATTCATCTCCTGCCTTATGATGCGATCAACCAAACTTGTTACAGCCTCAATGTATAATGTGAACAAGGGAGATGAGAGCAACTTGCCTCTTCCCTTTGCCTCTTTTGATTACGTTAGTGGGCTCTCTATTTGTAAAGATATAATAGGAAGTTATGTAAATGCGTTATTTAATCCAAATTCTGAAATATGTTAAAAAACCAAAAGGCTTCTAGAATATGCAAGATAGAGTCCTTGTAATATCCTAATTTGATAATTGTATTGAGTAATGTGCCGTACATGCATTTTATAGAATATACGCTATTTATGGTGTACTAGATTAATTTAAGCATTTAAATGTATTATTGATGTTATAACGTAGATCACGAATAAATTAGAGATGGTTTTGGACTTGACCGGAAATTTTTCAAATTTTTTTTGAAAACTCCAAAAAGCTATAGAATGAATCTGAACGAGCTTTAAAAGTTATGAAATATGCTTTGGAGATTTAGGTGATGCTTTTAAATAAAATTCGGATGATTTCAATGGCATTAAGTGATTTCCAGATTCAATCCGAAAATTCTTCTGAGCAACCGAAAAAGTTACCAAACAATTTGGAAATATGATGAAAAGCTCCAGAATTAGGATTTGAGTCCATAGGAATTGAAACGAGATTGTTTGAATAGAATTCGGGTAATATAAAATTATTAGACTAAAATGCCTTTTTTGGAAAGTAATGGGTATTGATAATTCAAAACCCGTTCAAAATTTTTAAAAGAATCCAATCAGTAAGTATTAAACCTAATTAGAGTATTTCACGGTCAATTTGATAATAAGATGGTTGTGGAATAATTTCGGGATTTGATTTAGTTAGTTTGCGAATTAAATGCATTAAAGGGCAATTTGGTCCTTTTGTACTTATTAAGGGCAATATGGTCTTTTTACATGATATTAGTAGATTGATGAGTCATTAGAGACGACTGATGAGAAAATGATATGCATGTGATGAGTCATTAGTGATGACAAATAAGAAGGTGACGTGTAATCCTTAAATGTGTATAAAAAACAACATTTTACTTCATTCTTTTAACATAAACATGAGAGTAATGTGAAAGAAAAAAAAGGAAGGGAAAAGAAGAGAAGCCAAGGGCGAACATCAGCCAAGGAGAGAGGAAGAAGAGTGTAGGCATTTTTTATGTAATTTGATGGTGGTTTGGAGGAATCTTGAAGTATTCATCAAATATCCAAAAGATTGGAGGAAAAAATGGTAAGTTTGCTAGATTAAATTTCTAATTTTTATGGGTTTTCTTGAGTGAGATGAATGTGATTAAGATCAATGGTGTCACTTTGATGTTTCTTTGCATGGAATTGGTTGAAAATGACAAGAGAGGAACGTGTAGTGGAATTATTTCTTAGTTTAATTTAAACCAATCCCATTGGTTTGGCCATAACCCAGCCTACGGACCTCAAAATTGGGTGATTTCAACTGTAAATGAAACCTAAGATATGGCACTAAAAAATTCATAGGAGAGACCCTGACCTAATTCTAGCTAAATGATATTGAAATTTTTGATTAAAATAGTAACTTGATACTGCCCCTGTGATGAAGTAGCTTGTGATATTCGATACATGTTTAATGATTTAGAAGTTATGATTTTTGATGTTATGGAAGCTAGAAACATAGTGGAGCAAATTTCTAGAGACCTCAAAGCCTAATTTGAACGTTTACTATGTTAAAATTAAGGAACAAGAGGAGATATGGATTCTGGACATGGGTCATAACCGTGACTCATCATGCATGATCATGATATGGTGAATTAAATTGGGTGAGATAGCGTTTTGAAGAAATTGGTAAGTTAAAATAGGTAAAATATGGTATTTAAGTGACTCTCGAAGTTAGATTTGGAAACGAAGAACAATAGGTTAGCTTACAAAAGTAAGCGAAACTACGATTAGCGTATGTGTTACGCGATTAAATACTAATCTCGAATTTGGTTAAACTGAATTTATAGTGTTAATGCCTTATTTCCTAATTTGGAAATAAATGCCTAAGCGAAATGTATTTTGTGTAGGTAAAGGAAAGACACCAAACGTGTGAGTGTGCTTAGAGATAAGTTCGCAAAATTGTGAGTGTATTTTAACTATTTTATGGGACTTAATTCTTTGCAAAAGAATTAATGACATGTGAGTGTTATTTAAATTGATTTTATGCAAATGGTTTCTATTTATGGTGACTAGCAAGTTGTGAGTGTACTTATGCAAATGATTTTCATTTGATCATGAAATGAATATTTATGTGGAGTTTTATGCAAATGATATTTTACAAGTGAATATTGCTAGCACAAGTGTATGCCTTAGCAATATATGAGTTTTAATTTGAAAGTTGAAATTTATATGATTAGGAGTTACATTGAAATAATTCAATTATGAAACCTCCTATACTTGATTTAGAAAATAAGATAAGTCGTAAATGTAAGGGTTGCTTTTGCCTATGGTACACCATTAGGCTTTATACATATTATTATATCGGTGTATTTATGGCGGTTAACCTACGACGGGTAACTAATGTAGAACCAGTTCTGTAAATAGTGGTTAACCAATCACGGGTAAGCGATGTAGAACCAACTTCGTGACTTGTTATAGGTAAGTGATGCAAAACCAACTTCGTAACTTCCAGTCTATAGCGGTTAACATATTACAGATAAGTGATGTAGAACCAGCTCCATAAATAGTGGTTAACCAATCATGGGTAAGCAATGTAGAACCAGCTTTGTGAATTGTTATGGGTAAGTAATGCAGAACCAGCTCCATAACTACCGGTCTATAGCGTTTAGCCTGTTACAGGTAAGCAATGTAGAACCAGCTCTGTAACTAGTGGTTAACCAATAAAGAGTAAGTAATGCAGAACCAACTTCATGACTTTAGGCCTAGTGTACGATATGCTAAAGAACTGGAAGTGGGCAACGATGAGTAAGAAAAGTCATGAAATAATAATTCTGCCACTATTTATTTTTAAAAGTAATTTGAGAGGCACCGTATGGTACCAATTCTAGTAGTTGACTTATTTTTAGTATAAAAGTTTTCAGAAAACTTATTGCTACCACTATTTATTGTTTAGGAAAAAAGAAAAATGGAAAAAAACTTGTATATTATGAGTTTAAGGTTGATAAACATTTTGGAACAGTATTTAAAAAAAATTGAAATTTTGTTTTACAAAATGTTATGTTATTACTAGATTTGATGATGAGCGAATAAATTGTTATACAAATGCTTTACCACGAGTTTTATGATTGTATGTGAATATTGCAGTTATGTTGTTATGAAAAGTCCAACTTTTTTAGTAAACTGATTAACACTCACTCAGCTCGTTTAGCTCACTCTTATTTTTATGTTTTTAGAAAAACCACCCTAAGTATGCATACAGGTGCTGCAATAATTAGGACTCTATTGTAGGATTAGTTTCATCGTCGGGTGCTGCTGTGCTTGTGTCATTTTGATATGTACATTTTTGTAAAGAATGGATGTTTATAAAGGCTGTTAAATGAAATGCGTGAATATGTTTTAGCTTTTTAAAGTTTATTGTATTGTGACAGTGCATGTCAAGTGCATTATAAAATTTACCTGACTCTGTACACTAAAATTTGTATTTAGGATGAGTTAGGATTGAATCCATAAGGAATGTTCGATTAATTTCCGTAACCAAAGTTAATTGATGTAAGGAAAATACAAAAGGGGGGTTGGATTTTTAGCAATTTAGAAATTAAAGTAAAAGTAAACTATAAAAACAAATTAAAACAAGCAATAAAAAATGATTAAACTGTTGAATATACGTAAGGTATGGTTCTAGGTTCAATCTCGGCCTAAACACGATCAAGCATATTTCATCATCCTATCGTCTTTACAACTCTCTTCGGATTATTAATCTGAGACTAATAGAATACTCTCCTAATCTTGATTTTCCCTTAGGTTTTGTTTAATCAAGAAACGATCATTAATTAAACCTAACTACCAAATAACCTAGGATACAATCTCTAGGTTTAATTCGACAGTCACCTTATGAAGTGAAAAGTGATCAATATAAGTAGTAATCTCACACGTTCAGGTTATCTAACCTAAGTTATGTTGTTCCTAAAGATATCGGATCATTAGATGCTACACATAAACATCAAAATTAAAAATTATGAATTACATTCAATGTTTTAACAATAGGTTCAAAATAAAACAATCAAAATAACATATTAAGATCATTCTTCCCAAAACCCAATCAAAATCATGCACTAATATTCAAGATATATTAGAACAAGAATAAAATACTTAATTGAATCGCAATAATCATTCAATATATTTGCTTTAAATAAAAGATTAAAATATATTGTAATACCAAACTAGGGTTCATCACACTTAGACCCTAATCATGTGTAGTTACTAATCATAGAAAACAAAATCAAAGATAAACATGAAGAAAAACTAATAGAAACAAAGGAATCATAATTCTAAATCTCCGTTTCTCTTCTATTGAGTCTTCTTGCAAGTTTGGGGTTAATGTTGTTATCTACTGGATCTCTTGATGTTAACTTCATGTTTTCCTCATCCCTTGATTAAAATTATGGCTTTTCTAGGTGTCTTATGTCTCAAAACTATTATAAAACTTGTTTCTCTTTAATTTGCCTCTACTCACGTCCTTTTATAATAAAATTTAGGATTTCTAGGATATACATGATCATTTACACTGGTGTGTGAGATACCATGTATAATTAAAAAGACCTAAATTTACAATTTCAAATGGGCATAAAGACTTACATGAGAAACATACACGTCCGCTTTTCTTAATACGGGCATGTATGTTACTCGTGTAAATCTCTATGCTAAGATACTAGGCGTGTAACTCCAAACAACCAGAAATCAATTTCTTCAATCTTCACACATTTACAGAGACTTCTCTATAAACAGGCGTGTAGGTCCTTAATTGCTTCAAATCTTCATCCCATGCTATGATTTCATGTAAATTCTTCTTCTTTATGTCTATGAAGGCAATCACGACCTATAAGTGTGCTTAGAGTGAATTAAGTACCAAATATACATCAAAATTATAAAATATCAAGCAAAATATGTTAAATATAGGTATATAATTATAGTTAAATATGCATTTGTCAAACTTCCCACATTTAAGCTTTTACTCGTCCTCAATGAAATCATAATCTATATTATCAACTTTAAAACATCTATCCTTTATTAATTTCAAAATTTCCATTCATATCTAAATCATCATGTCATATTAATCAAATTAACATACAAATAGAATCAAGTTATCCTAAAACTAACTTCATAAGTCAATATTAATAATAATTATGTCAATAATATTATTGAAATTAAAGCATGGATCTTTATACCCTTACTAAATGTTCACTTAATTAACTAAAGTGTTTAGGGTGAAAAGTATTAAACTCTCCAATCAATGTATAGTAGAACTTTTACCATAGCCTTGCAATATTATCACATATCGACCACTTTTATGTAAACTAAAAACAAAAATCAAAAGATCTTTAAACGGTTGTAATGGTGCTTAGTTAAGGTATGATTAGGATAATAAAAGTGTGATAAATTTTAAGGAAATTTACAAAAGAAACATTATAAGAAACTTGTTCACAATATGCAGGTCCTTTCATTATAAATCCATTGGTACTATAATTTTTTCTATGCTCAAATTCTTTTTTAAATCATTATTTATGTACCACAATTATAGAAACATTAAAAATTTCAAGTTTCAACCATTCAAGGAATGTAAATAACTTTCAGGGTTCAAAATAATAAAATGACTTCAAAGAAAACAAGATAAAGCTTAATAATAGTTTACAATCAATGAAAAAGGCTAAGGCTCAAACTTAGTTGTTTCTAAAGGATATGGTAAGCTAATTATCAAAGAATTAGGCTTAAAAAAGTGTTGAATCTAAGAGCCTTTATCATTTCAATGCTTCTAATTTAACAAATATAATCTCAATATATATAACAAAAGCAAGTTTAGAATCATTATACTATGCATATAACATACATAAAAGAATTAAAAGAGCTTATAAATTTATATACTTTGCTTTCAGGCTCAAAAGCTTACAAAAAATATAGTCTTAAATGTGTAAATATTATGCAATTTTTATTCAAATTAACTATTTCAATGCTACTAAGAACATGAATTAGAAAAACAAGTTTTATTCTAATTATCATCCTCTTTCATACTAATTCAAATCAATATTCAATAATGAAATAAAGTATGTATGGAAAAATTTCAATTAATTCAAGATATCAGTTAATAAAATTCAACAACAGAGATTATAATAAGCTAAAAACAATCATAATCTCATTCCCCATACTTAAAATTTTACATTATCTTTAATGTACAGAATATAAGCATATACGATAAGTGAGAAAACGGAGTTTGGTATTTTCGCGAGTATCTAATTTTCATGATTTTGGGACTGTCCATCTGATATAATAAACTAACATCCTAGCAAAATATAAAGAAAAATAATTAAGAAAAATGAAATGATATTAACTTTAATGCTTAGATAAAATAAAATAATAATGGAAAGAAAATAAGAAAGATATATAATTAATGACGAAAAAGAAAAGATAAAAATTAAGCATCTCCCTGGTGGTGTGACTTAAGTTAGTTCGACAATGAAGAGTTCTTAGGTTAATGATCTTAAACAGGTGGATGAGCTACTGAAGAAGTACCTTACTAGATGGTGGAGGTTGGAAATTGAGCCCTAATGACTCTTCATTAACAATAATAACTCTCCCATGCATCCAACTGTGGTCTCGAGCCTTCCTATCCGCTCAATTGAATTCTTGATTCGTATTACCAATTCCATGAAGCTTTGCCTGTTATAGTCAGAGAGTCTTTTGAGTTCCCAAAAGCTGTACCACCCATCTTTCTAGTCGAGCTATCTTCAGCTGGTTTGGATGGAGTATCCTCTCCCTAGGTTCTCTCGGACTATCCTCCTCTCGTGCTACACCTCCGATCTTAGGTGGCGATGACTATAGTTGAGGTGGTTGCTCTCCTATAAGTGGCTCCTCTTTAACTCCTCCCACTACTGCTGGCTTATTGAGTTTCCCAATAAGTCTATAAATGTCTCACGTGGGTTCTCAACATTGGCTGACCATGTGCATATATTTCATTATATCCAAGTTGAGTGTTGTCGTAGTGCCAACCTGTCGCATCAGTGTTAATCGATCGAATATCCCTATCTATCTTGCCAGTCTTGTCACATAAGGCCTGATACAGACTATACCAACCTTCCTTTCCTTATTATGATGCCTAATAAATTAGGCAAGCACATGCCACAAGTGGATTGGTGTCCTCTTGTTGATGCTTCATAGAAAATAAACATCCAGGCTGTCAATGACATCATGGTTATCCTCCCACCCGCTCAATATATGGCTCAAGACTCTATATATGTATCAGAGCATTAGGTGTCATAGCGATGAAGCCTTAGATGTAACACCCCTTTACCGTAGGGTACGCACTGGGACGCCCGTAGGTCATTCCGGTACATATCCTATGATAAGGGAGTGTTACATGCAATCACTACAATTATTCCACATGGCATCACATCAATTTGAATGATAAAACATTAATGAGTACAATCACTACAATCGGTGTGCTGACGTTCCAACTGTGCCTCTATACAAATCAAATACACTTACATTACAAATTGAACAATCAAAAATATATAATAATGCACATGTAAGAATTTAAATGAGTACAATGCATGTTCATGACAATCCCGGTGTCAATCAGAAATTTAACCCGAAAAATAATATTCGGTCCACTCATTTTTATTTAATCCAATAATTCCTAAAAATCTCAAAAAAATCACAAATTGATAAGAAGAGGTAAAGGACTGTTTTAGAAGTCCGAAGCTCGAGAATCGGGTCAATCGGAGGTCGGATGCAAAAGTTATAATCAATTGAATGTCAAAAGGGTTCGGATAACACAAAAATTACAAAAATGCCATTCACCCTTGCGACTGCCTAGCGGTCCCGAGACGCCCACGGAACGCGAACGCTTGCTCTCGCGAGGAGCGCCGTTGCAACTTTGCTCGTCGCGATCGTACCGTGTTACGATCGTGACGAAGTGACTGAGTCACGATCGCGACGCCACTTGATTCGTTGCGATCGTGATGATCGCACGCGTTACGATCGCAACTCTTCTCCTTGTTTTTCACTCCATTCCTCATCCTAAACACCTATTCTTCCAAAACACATAACTTCTCACTCAGACCTCCACAATTCACAAATTTGGTATCAATGGAAAGCTAACAAAACGACCTAAAATTATCATGAGGACTCACAAAGAAATTCCACATCTATAGGGGTCAAAATGCACTTCAAACCAGTCTGTCCTATCAATCTCATCCCAAACAATAACACAACTTTCAAACATTATAACTTCCTATTCCATTACTCAAAGATTCCATGCTTTATAGAAATGGAAAGATCCGAACAATTTCTACAATTCTCATGAAGAACTTGAAAGCAAGTTCAACCTCTAAAAGGGTCAAATTGGTAATCAAAGCTTCTGCCCTGCACATGTCATCCTAACCTTACCACAACCTTATCAAACTCATAACTTCCTATGCCATTGTTCACAAATTCCATGCTTTATATCAATGAAAAGATCAGAAAACATGCTACAATTCTCATGAAGGACTTAGAAGCAAATTCCA
>JAOTAY010000007.1:7898772-7920227 GCA_025629805.1 Erythroxylum baracoense | reverse complement strand
GGCTGATTTTTAATGACTTAATTTAGAATAGTGACACATGTCACACTCTCATTGGTTTCCTAAATTTTCTTCCAATTAAATTCCAATTTCTCTCCAAATTTCCAATGACTCAATTCAATAATTCCTAATTTCATAAGTCTAAGTTTTCAGTGCCATCGGACAGTCAATTTCTCTACCGGTAGACCCCTATTCTGTCACTTGACAAATTTTTGGGTCCAAAATTGGCTCCGAAAAATTTCTCAAAAATTCCTATAATTCTATAAAAATCAGAAAATCCCTAAGAACATCTCCAACACAAATTTTACACACAAAAACATATTTATCATAAATCACACTTATTCACAATTAAACCAGGAAATGTCATGAATGCATGTACAAACATTTACATGTGCAAAATTCACTATTCATGTGCATTTATGAATGCATGAATATAACAATAAAATTTTAATCTCTCCTAACCCGTTCCAAATTAACAATTTACCCTTCCCATAAGTGAGGGGATGTTACATTAATGATCTACCTATAACCAATTAAAAATAATTCTCAAAATTTGAAAACTGATATAAAATATTTACAAAATTGAATTTTATCCTTCTGATTATGTCTCAGTAATAAACAATCCACTAGGATCACTCATTTGAAGCTTATTTTCATAAATCTACAACTTTGTATAGTGATAATTCATTGACCATGTTAACTTTCTCACCACTTTGTAACATTTTACTTTTGTAATAACATTAGCATATTTTTTATTCATATTACCCACCATTTATTTGATATTCCAATTTGGAATCCTCCTAACTTTGTTCAAGTACTCTTTAGCAAGCCAATTAGATGTGAGTTATCTATTTCACATAGGTATCCTATATATATGCTTTGGTTTTCTTTACAGTAATGTCTTCTTAATGGTTAGCCAAACCAAGTACCATACACCCTTTATAATAGCCAAGTTAACACTAAACCTCTATCTTTGTTGCAAAAATTATCTTATGCCTTATATTGTACCTACCTATTACGGTATATCTTTGAATTAGTTTTTTAGATTTTTGTGACCTAGTGAACTTCATCCTAATATCAAAAATCTAGACTACTATGATAAGTGTTTGGATTATACAAATAATTTTGATCTTTTTTCCTTCTTCTTCTTTAGAAATTCCCAATCTTTAGATTCATTTAGTTTTGGAATTACAATAGCCTTGATAGAATCTTTATATGTAATATGATGTTTATCAATACCCTCATCTGCAACTCCCTATCTAAAAGTTATATTATTTCTATATAATATCACCATCTGTAACATTATGAAAAATATATCTAAAACTAACCTTATTTCCAAACTTTTTTTTGTCTTGCTACTACAAACTTATCATCACATGAGTGTTACACATTTTCATCTAATTGACCTTATGTTTTAAAAAGCTTATAAGGAATGAAATTAGGGTCACTACTACCATTATCACCATCTAATTATGCTTAATATGTTTTATCACCTTCATTCTTATTATCCCTATCCACTTTAATTGATTTATTAAACGCATTATTAAAATAAAATTTAACACATTCATATAAAAAAGATTCTATTTTTAAAATTATTTGTAATATATCCTTATCATATGTTATACTAAGGGGCCTAAATACTTCAAATCATTATCTTATGTATTTATAGCTCACCCTTATGATGATGTCTATATTTATAGAACATTCAATAAGTTCTAGCATGGATAAGAAACTAGTTCCTACATCCAATTCTTTCACCTTGTGTCCCTTTTCATAAGACATTGTTAGTTGTTTCCTCCAAAATGCATCAAAATAAAATTTTATGTTAATCCCATCTGCATATATAAGAGTATAATATGATTCAATAAATTTAAGACATTTAGATAGAACTAAAAAATGTGAAAAAGGTTAAAGATTATATAAAATGAATTAATTCATACTTTTGACAATATGTGAGCAAATATATTTATCTTCCATTCATTGATGTTTTTTCTAACATATCTTACTTCTAAAACCTATAAAATTAAGTTAGGACATTAGTTTTAAAAAAAAAGAAAAGATGCGTAAGATTTAAACTTATGAAAAGCAACCAAAATTTACAGGTCATAAAAATTTATATCCAAAATAAACACACAATAATCCAAAATAAAGTATTAGAATTGAATACTAAAATAATAAAATAATTCAATTTAAGACTACCAAATAAACAAAAGCCGAGGAACCATCACAATTTAATAAATATAATAATGAAAAAGCATATTTTAAAACCAGTGATCATAACATTATAAAAAGAACACATCTTTAAAATAATAATCCTTTAATTAAAAGGCGTGAACTGGATGGAAATCTATACCTAAGATGCATCTCTTTCATTTTTCATTTGTAACCAAATAGTAACCAAACTATTAAAATATTGTGTAAAAACAAATACAATGTAGTTATGACTACCTATTTGAGCTCATATTTCTTTTCAATTAATTTATTTAAGTAATTTAGTCAGTATGTGAAAATAATTTAATATAATAATTTTCAATAGGAAATAACAAAGTTGTAAATAAGTAAAGAAATAATCTTTTGTTGAGTATAAAACATTATTGAGTATAATCTTTTAATACTTAAGTTATCATTTTGGAATTCAATTTTGTAACAAGAGGGAGCAAAAATTGAAAAAAGAAAAAAGTGCAAGTATTAATGTGGAATAAGTTTATACAATATAAAACTTTTCAAATAAGTTAATTTATTTAACTAAACTCATCATATTTGATTCATAAACATGTTAAGGTAAATATGATATTCAAGTGCATAGAAGAGAAATCTCAAATTAGAATAGTGCAAAAATGAAAAGAGAAGAATATCCTACACGCATAAACATCAAAATACATAACAATGGCAAAGCTTTAAAATTAAAAAAAACTCAAAAATTAAAAAAACTCAAAAACTACAAATTATTAAAAAAAACATAAAAAACTCATTTATAGTGAGATAAGAAAACATAAGAAGCTCTGTAGGAATTAATAAAAAGTACAAACTAGATAAAATAATGTTAAGGACCAAAGATACAATTAATATAAATAAAAAAAGCACAAGCATAATACTTATCTTTTTTTAATGGGTAACATGGATTTATCAAGACTCATATATTGCATGTGTTGTTTACTTGAAAATTTTGATGGTTTTATCTTGCATACAATGGTTTAAGAAAGTTTCAAAGAGAAAGGGTTGTTTCTTCAATCCTATTTTGTAATGGACTAAGTAAAGTGGATATTCTAGGGAGGGTATAAAGCTGAAGAATAATTTTTTCTAATTTTATCAAATAGTTATATCTTCTTATAAATATGTTTTCCATTACAATATACGTGCATCAATTTATAGAGACTTAGTAACATTGTTAATTTTAAAATAAAGATGTATAAAATCTTAAAATGGTTTTCTCTAGTATTAGAAAATTAAAATTTAAATATTTTTATACAATTTTAAAAGTCTAAATATTTAAAATAATTTACCAAAAAATGCTCATCTTTGTTCCAATAATATATTCTCTTTGGTGGCAATAAAATCTTAAAAAAAGATGGCTAGAGAGAGATTCTCTGCCTTCCCTCTAACCATCCACCCCTATATTTTTGCCAATCTTGCCTCCTAGATACTAAACCCTGCTTCTCTCCACTCAATCTTCCTCCATCTCTTTTCTAACATCCTTCCAACCTTTCCATTACTTCTTCAACTTCAGCTTTTGTAAATGTTTCTCCTTATTGGGGAGAGCTTTATTGAGGGAATTTTAGTCTCTCTTCTTCCACATTTGCTTTCCCGCATCTAGAATTTTTGTTTTAGGAAATTACACTCCTATTCTAGGACTCTGCCAAATTTGTTCCTTTCTTTCAAACATAAGAGACCTCCAAATTAGCTACTATACAGGACTTTGTCAAGGAAGAATTTTCACTTTTACCCACATCAGGTAAAACATAAGCTCCTCCATACTCCTCATTAGGCATAACCCTTTAGCCTCCATATTAGGCAAAACCTTGACTCCATCTTCCTCCTCCTAACAAGCTGAAGATTGAAAGACTTGGAAATAGGTACTAAGAGGAAATGTTGAACTATTATTGCACTTTTTTCAGATCTTGGGATAACTCCTTAATTGGGATTTTTTGGGACAAAAGGCCTACCTTCTTTGTAATACAAAAATGGGCAACATCATTGTCTTACTTAGGACTCCCTATTAGTAATAGAAGGATACAATTGTTTGAATGCCATCCTTTAGTAGAGAAGACTAAGAGAAGGTTGAATATATGGGCTAATCAAATTCTTCTCTTTGGAGGCATATGACTTATAAAGTCAGTGTTGAATTCCATACATATCTATTGGTCTTTTAACATGCTTTTAGCAAAAGGAGTCATCAATACTATTGAGAAATTATTTAGAATATTCTTATAGGGAACCCAAGTATAGGTAATCACTATGCCAAAGTCAAGTGGACATAGATTTGTAAGAGAAAGGAGGAGGGTAGTTTGGGGCTAACCTTTATTGGAACCATTAATAAAATTATGTTGATAAAAAAGCTTTGTAATATCTTATTGGAGAAGGAGTCACTATGGATTAGGTGGTTGCACGTTTATATCGTTAATGGGGAATAGTATATAGGCCATCAAAATTAAAGCTTCATTTTCTTGGTCTCTGACTCAAAGTTAAGGATCATCTTGGAACCTACTGTGCTTCGTAAGGCTGGAAATGGAGAAAAGGCCTCCCCATGATTTGATAATTGGACAAGTAAAGGCCTCAGGCTCTACTATGTTGGAATTCATTTCTTGTCCACTCTAAGTTTAACTCTATCTTAACAGGAGGATAATAGAGTAATTTTCCTATGGAGTTGCAGTATCTCACTCCCAGTTATCTACCTAACTTGGGAAGAAAGGATGCCTATCAATGTCTTAATCAATCCCCTAGTAACTTTAATATCTAATGATTTAGGGATTGGATGAAACATAATATTTTAAAAGTTGGATGGTTATTGTATGACATAAATCTCTCATTCCTAGTTATTCATTTCTCCTACGGCTGGAAACATTAGATAAACTGAGTACACTAGATAAGATGCACTATTTAGTAATTGATTCTATATGTGATCTCTATGGAAGAGAGAAGAGTCTAGGGACCATTTTTTCTTCCTATGTGATTATTCACAAGTTATAGAGAACAACATCCAAGACAGTTTCTTGGTGTCAAATATAGGGAATAAGTTTCCAGATGTTCTTAATTGGCTCCTAAAATTGAAAAACACTCTTAACTCTATTAAAGTGATATAGGTCATCTTTGTCACCTCATCTGTTAAGAAGATATGGTGAGAGCGAAATCTTAGGAGATATTATAGCAAGGCTCACACTATAGATGAAACTATGTTCTCTCTAATTTCTGGAATTAAAACTCCAATGTACTAACGGAATAGATAGTGGTTGCCCTAATCTAGCAACTTCACGAAGAATCATTCAAAGATATAACATGCAAGCAGAAGGCAAATAGAGTGTTGGACCCCGTTTTCGGAGCCCAACTATCTGAAAGCCATAAAACTTGAGCTCATGAATTACCCTGTAGAGTTATTTCCATAAACCCTCCAATCGTAACCCGTTTTGACAGCGAAAACATAGATCGACTTCTTCAGAACAATTGCAGCTCCATGTCTCTAGTTTATTTTGAAACGATAATCATCTAATCCGGAGCTCCACAGGTCAAGATGTCTCTAGTTCATAACTTGTAAACTTATTGCCCAAAATGGCACTTTTACCGAAAAGTGATTTCGTAAACATAGCAATTTATTTATGTAAAAAAAGATTCATTCTCGCATTCTTTTCAAAAATCATCCATACAATATTCACATACCAAACACATAGCACTTTCTCAAAACATTCAAAGAGTAATAAATGCACATTTATAATACAATTGTAAAACATTTACTTTCTTGATTTGGAGGAAACATTGATGGCTTATTATTCAATTATAAAAATGTAACCCACCTTGAATTCCTCACTTAACAGTTGCTCAAAGATGCCTGTCTTCTTGCTCCTCTTGTCTCTCCTCTTGATTTTCTTCAATATTGGCAAAAATCCCATTTCAATAGGACTTCCAATTGGAGAACTCAAAAATTATCTATATACACTGAAATTGATCCTAGAATACTTAAACCCATGCATTTCTCAAGCTTCATAAACCAAAACCCTTCCAAAAATTCAAAAGTTTAAACATAAACTTACCTTAAATCTTCACCAATTATTGAGTCTCTTGGCTCAAATGAAAGCTCTAATCTTCCTCTTTCTTTTTACCTTCTTGCACAACTTCAAAATCACTCTTTAAACTAAGAAAATTGGAAAACCTAGTTAACTTTCTCTTCTTTTCTTTTTCTCCCTCGATTTTCTCTCCTTCTTCTCTTCAATTTCGTTTTTCTTCTTCTTCAATTACAAGACAACACTTCTTTTCCCCTTTTTAACCTTAATGAGCCCAAAAAGTCCATTTTACCCTTCCTTATAAGCTTATGCTCTTTTAACCTTAAGTGACCTTCCAAAAATACCCTTCAACCTTCTTATTAATTAATGCAACTAAACCATACAATAAAATCCTACTAATATTAACATGATAGTTAACTCCAATAATAAATCCATTATAACCTCATAATTTATTTAAATCATGCTTATCAACTTCATGCATTCTAAGGCCAAAATTCAATTTCCATAAAATATCACACTTAACTTCACAAAAATATTTCAGGGGCCAACAGTAATACTAACACCAATTACATTATGTTTTTACATTCTCTAGTGTTCTTAATTTTTTGAAAGCTTCGAGCTTAAATTGATCTCCGATGCCTTCTATCAAGTTTCTTTTTTTCATATTGTTAGCTTCCAATTAACTTTAATGTCTTCTTAACTAGATAACTGTGGAGAATAATGCACTTTAATCTCATATTTTGCCTTAAATAATCACTACAAGAAAAAGAAAATAATCATAAAATAATAAAATTAATATAAAACATGCTAAACAAATACTAAATTATAAACTAATTTGGACCTTAGTATGATACACAATTTGGCCTTATCAAATTCCCCTATGCTTGAATCACTCAAAAATTGATAATATAAAAACTAATTAAATAAACTAAGTATAATAAGAAACAATTCCTCATAATTTATCTTTATGAAGAAAAATATGTAGTCTCAGAAGCTCGCATCTCTGCCTATAATGTCTCCACTATAACGCTGCTTCCCTCGATCTTTATCTATGAGCTTCTTATAGAGCCTCCTTCACACATTTGCTTGCTCTCCTCTTCTACACCTTTCTGGCTTGCTTAAATATTCCTTTGATTCCAACTTTTTTGCTCCTTTTCCTTCTTTCCTATTTACCTTGTTCTTTTTGCCTAAAATTTGGCCATGCACATTCCTTCTTTCCTAGTAGGGCATTTTATTATATCTAACTCTAGTTTCCTACCTAGCTTTATTTCATTCCATTTTTTAGCAATGAATTTTCAAATACTTCTCTCTATAAGTATGTTCCTTTCCCTCTTTAGACAGGTCAAAAAGTTACCTTTACTTTGACTTTCCTACCCTTACCTTCTTATTCTTCCTCTTCCTTTTCTACTAGCCTTTCTAATAATGGTGAGCTTCTAGTCTAACCATAAGCTTCTTCTCTTAACCCTCGATTGAGTTGAAAGCAAGTTATAGGTTATTAAACTGCCCAATCTTTGGACTTCTATCCTTTAAAGTCTGAAGATGGACATATTTTAGTTGTGCCTGAGTTGGAGTTGCTTAAGGAAGGAGCTCAAAGTTGGGAAGCATCATTGGTAGGTATCTTCATAAGACGTAGGCCTTTTTTATTGGTCATAATAGCTAGGCACCAAACAATGGAATGGTAGAGGCATCTCATTCTCTTCACTTGATCCTCCCATGCTCTTCTCTTCATTTACTCCTCCCATGCATAAGCCAAAAAGGTTAATGTGGATGAACCCTAGAACCTCTATTATCTCCCTTTGTTCCTATAAAGTTGGAAACTAAATGTTAATCTTGAGAAGGTGAAATAAGAAATGTTATCATTAGGTTAATTTTCACAATGTCCCCTTAAAATATTAGACAACTAAAGGTTTGAGCATGCTAGCTAATTAACTGGGAGAACCTATTTACATGAAATAAAAAATACAACCTTTAAAAAGAAGATATGTTTTACAAGATTATGTATCAATGTAGAACTCTCTAAAGATCCTATGGATAATGTCCCTCTTATAAAACTTAGTTTGGATAACTCTTTTATGATGACTCTATAGGGTAACTTTTCATTGGAGACCTTCACTCAATGCTTAGGAAAAAGAATGGACAACATCGAGAAAGGTATTTAAGATGGGGAACTATGTAGAACTAAGGGAAATAAAGGATCTAAAGAGATTGTAAGATGGAAGTATCAATCAATAAGCACCCTTGCAAGGAGAT
Organism: Erythroxylum baracoense; assembly: GCA_025629805.1. Lineage (NCBI taxonomy): Eukaryota > Viridiplantae > Streptophyta > Magnoliopsida > Malpighiales > Erythroxylaceae > Erythroxylum > Erythroxylum baracoense. The sequence goes on along the minus strand of JAOTAY010000007.1, from coordinate 7,911,768 downwards.
GAACCTCTAATAAGTGCTAAACAACTCAGGGGCAAGTATGAGAAAGGGGTTAGTGATAGTTCAGAACTCCCAAAAAGCATTATAGTTAAAGTTTTTAAGGACCTGAATATAGGATCACTAGGAATTGATCAAAGAAATTCCTCGCAAGTTTAAGCTTTGAATAATCAAGCTGACTCTTCTATAAAGAAAATAACTAGTAAAGCTAATATGGAGAATATTAGAAAGTGAATAGTAAGAATCAATAAGGAAGAATGGATTTAGGGGATTAACCAAATGACCTTCACAGTATGGAATATTCAATGATTAAGCTACCTAAGAAAGTAGCAAGTTTTCAGGGATTATTTTTACAGAAAGACAACTTAATCTTGGTACTTTGGAAACAAAAATAAGGGAAGAAAGAATGGAGAAGATGAGATGCTTACAGCACTTAACTAATGTCGGGAATGACTATTAATCACACTTAAATCTTCAATAATATCTCATGTAATTCTATCTACAATGACAAGCCATGAGCATCAAAAATAAAATACATAAAAAAGATTGGAACATTGTAGTGTGTTGCTTTCACTAGTACATCTAATAATCACCACTTCGTCATATAGAAAAAAATGTTAACTTCTATGATAATTCTTGAGAATTTGGGGTATTTTGGGTAGTAATAGTGCTATCACTGATGAAAATTATCATCATTTGGCCATTATATTAACTAAACTTGGCCAATGCTGGGAATGATGACCAATCATAGTTAAACCTCCAATATTGTCTCATATAAGGGTTTCTTTCTATAATGAGGAACCTTCACTATCATGAATAATACAATACATTCTAATACATTTCTATAAGAATATTGCTATAAGTGTAATGGTATATATCAATCTTTATAGGAGAGGCAATAGACAAAAAAAATATTTTCTAAAAGAGATAAATACATAGGTATATATCCCTTTCCCTTCTTCTATGTCTCAATGTTTCTCTTTTATAAAAAGGATACATATCAGTAATTCTCTATTCCAAAGAGGATATAATGGACAGAAATAAATACTGAGTAAATGAATGAACTTTGGTGAGTTTATGTTTCTAATCATAACCATGGTTTTAATGAAGAACATATCCAATCAAATTTTATATGCTCCCTTAACACTTATACATGTATGCTAAAAAGCTAGCTTCAGAAAAAATTCTTCATATATAATAACATCTTCACTTGTAAATGAGACTTACGAGATACTATGGATAGATAAAAAAAGTCAAGAAAGGAGGAAAGAAGTTTGGCAATTATATAAACATAACTTGGATATGGAATCTACACAACGAAATTGTAAAGTCTCCTTTATTATTCCCTCAATATTTTACCTATTTTCCTTTCTCACTAGTATACTTTACTAAGATTATGAGTTTTTTGTATGAAAATTAGGTGGAAAGGTTCAAGGGAAAAACATAAAGAATGATTTAGGTTAAGTTTTATGTATTGTATATGGTGGATAGACGCAATATTAGAGTAATAATAAAATAGGTTTGAAGGACCTCTATGAGTTTTTTCCTTATTCATCTGTATGGCATAAACAAATTTATAATAGTTTTTTATTACAAAAAAATTAGGATTATCATTTGAAGAAGATTCTTTTTTTAGGCTCAATACAGTTAACAGCCATATCCAAATATACAGTCCTATATGGCCATTCATAATATGTTTTAAAGGAAGTTATCATGAACTCCCTACCCCTTTTTAAGTAAGCAAGGCCTATTGATTTACACAAGTTCCATTCATTAGTTCAATTATTTAACATCTTAACTTAGTTCATGAATGACATCATGGCATGTCTCTTATATGAGTGCCTACTAATGTTTAAACTATACTAGACATTTGTATAAATAACAGTGTTGAACAAAACTTTAGTGGAAATAGTTTTATGCCAATCTGTGTACTTCACATTTCCAATTCAAAATTTTAAACAAGAACATGATTGACCATATGTTTATACGTTAAACATCAGATTTCAAATAAGCATACTTTCTTCTTCTTATCCACAAATTTTAAGACTCCATTACTCAGAGAATCTTGTCATAATCAATTTGTTCTTTATCTTTCTAATAATTATATAATATATACTACAATATTGTATAAAAGGTTACTAAACTTCATTCCACTACTAACGCTTCAAAAATTCAATACACTCGACTATCATGGATGCAATCTTTGCACCTTCTAATAGTTTTAAATTTATTATTAATCATTTATCAAAATATAAGAATTTTTTATTATCCATATTGGAATATAATTATAATTTTTAGTTTTATAAAAATAAAGAAATTAGCAATTGATCTCGTGAGGCAGACAGAGAATTTATTTTTCTTTGATTTATTTTAATTAAGATATACATTTAATAATTACTCATATAAGGAATTCTTTCTCTATTGACACCCTTTGAACATCAAGAATATATGCATACTTAATAATTTGGGACATTGTATTCCTCATATAATTGTTTTCATTAATAGGTCCGACAATCACCACTTTATCGTGTTTAGAGCCACATTTATAAGAATAAATAAAAAGTTAACATTTAGGCTTTCTTAAGTAATTATATCCTATGGAAACAAAAACTTTTTAAAAACAATAGTGGTTCAAATAAATTCCTATATTGTAAATTTCTAAAGAGACATATTACATAACTGAAAATAATGAGTAACAATGGAAGGAACTTTGGTGGGTATATATTCCTTTTGCCACTATGATTGTTTTAGTCAGTAAATTATATTGCCAAAGTTGCTTTTCTATTATCTAAATATTATTCCATTTTAGAAGGGACACTATCGATGGATATAAATATTGAAATTCGGAGGAAGGAACTTTGGTGTGTACATTTTTTATTGTAAACACAGTTCTGATTCGAAATTTACGCAACCAAATTTCCCTTCTCCTTGACCTTAATATTTTTTTGTTTGTCTAGTCGCTCACTTCTATACAAATTTATTTGTATTTATTAACCTTAGTCTTTAGTTAAGAAACCATGCATAGATAAAAATTAAGGAATGGGTAGTTGGAAATTTAATGCGTATATATTCCTTACCATAATCGTAGTTTTGATTAAGAATTTACACAACTAATATTTCACTCCCATTATCTCAATATTTGTCTATTTTCCTTTTTCTTGCTACAATATGCTACAATACTATGATTTTTTGTATGAAAAAAGGTCAAAAAGGTTCAAAGGAAGAATACAAAGAATGATCCAAGTAAGGGCTTATGCATGTACATTGTGGATAGATATAATATTAAAGTAAAAGGATAAAGAGCTTTGGAAGGTCTCAATGAGTTTTTTACTTGTGTATTTTATAATGGGTAAGATAATTAGCATATATAATACTTTTCGTAATAGGACAATTAGATTATCACTTTAATTACCATATTTGAGAATGATAGGTTAAATAAAGTTGAAACATGTGCAAATCTTTAACCATATATTGCCGTTCATAAATATGGTTTGAGAGTTATTGTCATTAATTCCCTTCTCCCTTCCAAGTAAAATTGGCCCACGCATTATTGTTGGTCCAACCCATTGTCGTCATTATTTGACATCATAAAGTCACCCATACGTGACATCATAACACAACCTAGGCATAATTTGTTACCAATATTTAAACCATAACAAGATTGACCATACAACTGTGTATTTAACACATGTTTTAAAAAAGTTTAACTAGATACAGCTTTATGCATTGAAAGCACCCATCTTAGAGTTCCCCTTCTAGAACCTGAATAGAGCACTCCTAATGACCCTATGATAGACCCCACAGTAGCCCTCCAATTGATATCTAACTCAGTCGAAGGGTTCTCGCAAAACCAAGTCGTTCAACTGTTAAAAAGAACATTTCACACTTTAAAAATTAAAAGCGTGGAAAGCAGTGGGAAAATTTTTTTCAATCATTTTACTATAATTTTCAACAACACAATGGCTATATTTTGACCTTCTCAAAATTTTCAAAAACCTATATAACGCAATTTAAAACACTTCTAATATTTCATACTCATCTCAACTTCTAAAATGAGACCTCAGGTTCACATCACCCGCAATCACAAACATACAATTCTTCACATTTAAAAAATGTTCTTAAGGATTAAAGCCCTTGTAGTTCATTAAGTAAAAGATATTTACAATCCTACAAACTTTTACAAGATCACACTTTTGAACCCTTTCCAAAATAATTTAAAACATATCACATGCATAGCAAAAAATAACACAATCACAACAGCATATGATGATAGAACTAATCCTGTGGCAAAGTCTTAATTACCGTAGCACCTATACGCATACCTGGGTGAGCTAAACGAGCTCAGTGAATGTAAATAGTTTACTATAAATTTGAACTTTTCGTAACAACATATCTATAATATACCCATACAATCATAAAGTTCATGGTAAAAACATTTGCCATAATAATTTATTTTTGCATCATCAAATTTGGTAATAACATAACATTTCATAAAATAAAAAATTTCAAAATTTCTAAAATACTATTCCAAAATGATTTTTAACATTAAACTCATAATACGTAAGTTTCTATTTTTCATTTTCCTTTTTCCTTAAATAATAAACAATGGTGGCAATAAATTTTCTGAAAAAATTTATACAGAAAATAAGTAAACTATTAGAATTGGTACCATACGGTACCTTTTAAATCACTTTTAACATAAATAGTGGCAGCATTACTATTTTCATGACTTACCCACCACTGTTTTCTTTACCATACAGTACACTAGGCATAAACTCACGAAGTTGATCCTGCAGCATCACTTACCTATAATAGGTTAACAATTATAGACCAATAATTACGAATTTGGTTCTGCATCGCTTATCTGTAATAAGTCACAGAGCTAGTTTTACATCACTTACCTGTAAGAGGTTAATCGCTATAAATATATCGGTATAATAACATGTATAAAGCCTAGCAATATACTATAGGCAAAAGTAACTCTTACCTTTAAGACTCATCTTATTTTCTAAATCAAGTATGGGAGGATTCATAATTGAATTATTTCAATTTAACTCCCAATCATACAAAATTTAGCTTTCAAATTAAAACTCACATATTGCTAAAACATACACTTATATTAGCAATATTCACTTGTAATATCTTATTGTTGGACCCTGAACTTTTGTTGGAAATTAGAATTATTAAATGAGAATTTGTTGGCGTTTAGTAATGAGTAAAAAAGATCAGAATTCTTGAATTAAAAATTTATGGAGTTTATTTATGAATATTTTTAATTACATATGGTTGTATGGATTAAATGGAAGTGTTAGAATTAGGTTGAGGAGTTAGAAGGTATTAGAGTAAATATGGAAGGGTAGGTTTGGAAGATTAGAGTTTGTTTTAGATTAATAAGAGAAGAACAAATGAAAGTTGTGTGAGTGAAAAAAAGAAAGAGACGTGTTCAAGAGTTTAAGAAAGAAAGAAAAGAAGAACCTAGAAGAAACTAGAGAAAGAGGAAGAGAGTCGTGTAACAATAAGAGAAAAGGGAGAGACATGTTTGAGAGGTTAGGGAGAAAAGAGAGAGAGTCAATGTAAAATAAGAAAGAAAGAGAGAAGAAAAATGTAGAAAGAAGTAGAAGAAGAGAGGCAGAAACTGAATCAGAAAAGAAGAAGAAGGAAGGAAAGATAAAGGAAATAAGAAGTGGAAGAACAAGGCTCAACTGAGTTTTAGGTAACTCCTTATCTTTTCTTCTTATGTTGGTAGAAGAAGAAACTAGTGAGAATAAGTATATGTGCTGAAAATGAATGGAGAAAGGAGAGAAAAAATCTATTTTAATTTTCATAGATTTTCTACTAGATATTAGTAAGTTTAGCTTAGTTAAATCAAGGGTAGATTAAGTCTAAGCTCATTTTTTGATAATAGAGCTTTATGGAAGTTTTATTCATATATAATGTTTGAATGAAAATATGTTTGTTTGAAGGGAATCAAGAACTTCGAAATTAAGAGCAAGAGGAAGAATAAAATTGAGCTTGGATTTATAAGTAAATAGGTGAGTAATATGTTTATAATTTTTCTGATGATGGGTTGTATTATTTGATTTTGTGTGTATAAATGCTTGTCGTGACTCATTGTGAAGGTGGGAAAAATGTTATGTGAATTTAATATCATGTTTCCTTTGTAAGAAATCTGCTGTTTTGATGTTAACGAAAAACATAAAATTTAAGAAGCATGAAAATGTGAATATGTTATGAAATCTGTAAGCATCGAAAATTTGTTTGTGTGTGCAAGAGAGATACCATTTCATTCATCATGTGCACGTTGACCTAAAGCCTTCTCCCGGCTGACCGCTTGTGGCATATGAGCTCCGAAAAATGGACTTATTTCATTCATAGTGTAAACTTCAGTTTTGTCATTCTGTTTTATGGGATTCTCTTAAGCCATATTTTTTGTGCATTTCATTGTGATTTGCTGAGCATGATATATGATTGAATGCTTTGTTTTAATGGTTGAAAAATACATGATATGATTTATGTGATAACATACTTTTTTATTATGTGTTATGTGAGCTGGAATTGTGGATATGTTAAAAACTTTCTAAATTAAGGTGCTAGATATGTATATATATGTGCTTGATTGTTTGTGGCTCGTCACCAATGGCTATAAGCATATTAGCCACTGAGCTTCCCAGCTCACCCCATCATTTTCCACTCCTCAGGTGCAGAATCAGCAGATTAATAGTGAACTTTGCAAAAACTTTGGGAAATCCCCAAGAAATATTTCATTTGTAAATAAGTTAGTTCAATCATTTTGGTAGCTAAGGAGGTCAAGCACGAGCATTCATGATTGTATTTTTGTATTATGTTACTAAGTGGCTTTTGATATGTAACTGAAGCAATGTACACACTCTTTTATTTGGGAAATGAAGGAAAGTAAGAGTTGAAGAACTTCTCTTCTGTTCATGTTCAAATCCTCTTCTCTGTTAAGTTGTTAACTTCAGTTAGGAATACATTGTGAGATGTTTCATCGCTTCTAGATAGATCTTTTTAGGCAAATGGTTAAACTAGGCATTTTGTATGTATGAATTGTGTTGTTGGTTTCGGGTCTTTTGGAAATTGCACAGAAGTATATATTGACAGATGAGAGGAAATAAGAGAAAAAGAGGATGAAAACATGATCTGAAACTTCAATGAATAAACTATATTGATCTAAGCAGAATTTGACAAAGTCGTTTTCATAAAAGTTAAAGCTCTTTCTTTTATCTTTCCAATGATATAAAGCTTATAATTGTTGGAATTCAGGATTGAAAGTTATGATAATTTGAAGTAGGAGTGTGCAGTCATGTTATCGACGAACTCCACTATTCATCAAAAGCAGCGATCGTGCATAAGCATGATCACGATTACCACCTCTCACGATCGCGAGTTTTCCTCTCACGCTAATGACATTTTTTTAAAGTAACGCCTATGAATTTTACACTTCTTTTGTTTATTTATTTATTTATTTGTTTGTTTGTTTAATTGTTTTTACTCCCACCAAGAAATTGAATTCTCTTTATCTTGATGTTAGTTTTATGTATATATATATTTTTATTTTAAAAAATCTCCCAATTTTAGTGCCTTGTCACTATGAAATAAGAACTGAGACCTGGGGCTAGTAGGTTGCATATGGCAATTTAATATGTGGATTAATGGCAGCATCTTATTTAGGCAAATGTCTTCCATGCCTTAAGACAAATGTTGTGATTAAACGTTGACACCTAGCATGTTAATAAATCAAGCTTTAGTAACCAAGTTTCTGCTACCTTCATTCTCCTTCATCGTTACAACTTGAATGAAGTTTTCTGTCTATATTTTGCTTAAACTCTAGCTCAAATTCCTAGACAAAAGTTAGACCTTAATTCTTCACAAAATAGCCAAGAAAACAACTGAATGTTATCTCTATCTTGCTGCTAAAAATCAACTTGTTTTCACCTTAAGGTTGTATTGATTTTGCTTGCTTGGAGGGTTAGATTAATCTAAAGTTTTGAACTATCTTGGAAGTCCAATAAGAAAGTAGCAATATGATCTTTATGTCATGTTTAATAGTATAAGAATGATGCTTGAATTGGAATGAAATGAATGAGATGTTGATGATGATATATGCTAGAAATGTGTTGGATGAATTTGAAAGTTTTCTATACTTGTTCCTGGTGAATGAAAACCATGGGTTATAGGTTGATTCATGGATGAATTAGGTCTAGATTTGAAGTATAAAGAAGGTGGCTTTATGATAAAGTAAAGTGTTCTTAAATTGAGAAAGAATTAGGACTATATGTATGATAATTTATGATAATTTTTAGTTTGATTTTTGATGCATGAAAGACCTTGATTTGTAAGCTATCAATTGAATGAGTTTGAGCTAGATTTGGAGTATAATTCAGAACTAAATGAGGTTGTATAAATGAGCATGAATTTTGGAAAATTGGAATTGTAAATGATGTGTTTAAGATTGATAAATTTGGCAAAATTGGAAGAAAACATGCAGGGCACGATCATGACCTTCAGTGCACGGTCGTGGCTAGTAAAATTTGGTTCTGTCATGATCGTGGCAGAGTCCCCACGATCGTGGCCTATTGCATAAGGTTCTGTCACAAATATGGCAATGTCCACCATGATCGTGGGCAAGGCTTGAACATGAAATGCTTTCTTTTAAGTGATGTTTGAAACAATTAATGATAAGGTACTTTTCTATAATGCATTTAAGGTTCAATGAGGCTTAAAATGAACCTAATTGGATGTTGAATAAGTTGATTAAATGATTGATTGATGAACTTAGAATAATCAAGTTATTTTGAGATGTAAACCTAAGTGCAAACAAGGAATATCAAAGTGACAATGTTTGAATAATTATGAATTGTGATTAAGGAAACATACCTGGGAAAGTCATTGAGCATGCATTGAACATGACACATACATATGTGCATGAATGAATATGTATTTGAATTATTGACTTTGTAATATGAATTATATGTGAATTTTATGATTTTAGACGCTTGAGACGAGCGCCATCATTCTGACATTTCTAGTCCATCCAGGTAATAGCGTAATCTGGAGCGTACTGTGAGTAACCTAGATGTTCTCATTACTATTGATATATTCCTATTTAATTCCCAGTTATTGAACTGTTAGTGATCTGATTTTGATAATTCCGAACTTTTATAGTATGAGGAGTTTGATATATGGATATATATTGGAAGTGCTCTGATTGCATACGAATCTAAAAGATATCTGAATACTCAACATAAGTGTTGAATGCCAGACATAGGTTCAATGAACATGAGACTCTGACTGTGCATTATGAATAAATTTTGTTGATGGCATATTTTGTGATTTGATGCATCATATTGATATGCTGGATCTAATAGGCGTTGTGATCAGAGTGGCCAGTCTGAAAGAGCTTAAAGCTTATAAATCTGCACGTAGAACCTAGCTCTATGATTAATGAGCCCTGTATCTACAACAGGTACAGGACAGTATCTGAAAAGAGCCTGATATCCACAAAGGATATGGGACAGTGAAAGGCGCTCGGTCACAATAAATAAAAACGAATGTGGAGTCTCATATACATATGCATTTGTGTGTGTGTGTGTGTGTGTGTGTGTGTGTGTGTGTGTATGATTATCAATCCATTTCTGAAATTGTGATGATAAAGTGATATGCCACATATGTGTATTTGTTGATAATATGTTTGGTTGGAATATGCATGATCAAATTATGCCTGAAAGGAGTACATCGAATGAGTGACATTCATTATGTCTTATTGAGATGAGGAATGTTGTGAATTTGATTATATGAAGATACATATGTATTGGACATGAGTGAGCTTATCAATGATGGTTCACTCACTGAGTTCACAATACTCATCAAAATTACAGCGTGACTTTTTAGGTACTAGAGAGGAGACCTAGTTTCTAAGATACTCTAGAAGAACGTTTTGGATTAAGAAATGGCTCAAAGGTCTGTCAATAGACATTTGAGGAGTAGACTGTTATTATTTAGTTTCTGTTATCATGTAGAAATTTTGTAAAAAGAATAGTTAACTTTTAAATGTTTTGGCAATGTAAATATTTGTTTTAATGATTACTATATAAATTATCTTAGTGAATGAAAAGGAAGAGTTTCTTTGAAATGAGGAGTTGAGTTTTAAGTATTGTGTTATTCTTTATAATGCCATATAAGTGAAAATGATTGCTCTAACATGTCATTGTCATAGGATATATTCTTAAATGTCCTCTGGATGTTCGAGAATATACTCTAACGTAGTGGGATGTTACAATTTTTAGTATCAAAGCATGGTTTGGCATCCATAGGGATAGATATAAGAATATAGGCATGATATATAGTGAGAGACTCAAATAGTGATCACAATTATTTTTGTTATAGGTCATCCACTATAGGAGATCAAGTTAGAGAGTCAGATGACATAAAGTATGTAGGAGTCAATAGGGAGTCTTCTGTACCTGAGTCTGACCAAATGCCTTCAAGAATTCCGGAGAGGAGAGAAAGTTGATATCATAAACTTAGAAAGCAGAGGGTTGTAGACTTTTATATAATTACAGACCTTGCTGAGGCTGAAGGATGGTTAGAAATGACTAAAAGAGTATTTGATCAAATGGATTGTGACTTAGATGAAAGATTTGATTATGCGGTCTCACTATTGCAAGGTCCAGTATATTAGTGGTGGAAGACTGTTCCAGGCAGTGCCACCAAGCCTTGTAGTTTAACATGGGAAGATTTTCTGAAAGTATTTAAAAAGAATTACATGCCAAAGATTTATCTGCATAGAAAGATGAAAGATTTTTTGGATCTGAAATAAGGTAGTCTCACCGTAGCAGAGTATAAGATAAGATTCAATGAATTGATGGGGTATGCTACTGCTTTGATTCCTACTGAAGAAGACAAGTGTAGACGGTTTGAGGATGGGTTGAACATGAAAATCAGAATGAGGCTAGCCATTTCTAATTAGTGTATTTTACGAAACTACGAGCGGCCTCGATCAGATGACAAGTGTGAAGAGACAGGGTGAGTCTTAGGCTGATTCTGGCAGGAACTTTAGTAAATGCCAAAACAAATCGTTTGGATCCCAGACTAGATTGAGACAGTTGAGGTTTCGACCGAGAGGTGGATTTGTTTAGACTGGTAGAGGTAGAGGGCAAGTGTCAAGAGGGCAGTCCCAACAGATGCCTAATTGTGAACACTGTGGTAAGAAGCATAGTGAAGAGTGTTGGAGGTTATCGGGAGCTTGTTTCCATTGTGGCTTTTATGAGCATCAGATTAGAGATTGTCCTGAGACTTTGGGACTACAGTCTGGAATGAGAGGAGGAACAATGATTAAGACAATGGTCCAGCATAGTAGAGCTACTGGATCAGTACAGAGAGGCAAAGGTAGAGGCAGAACACAATTAGCAGGGCCTAGTGTTAAGACTGAGGTGCGAAGTAACTAGCCATAATCTCAGGCTAGAATCTATGCCATTACCAGACAGGAGGCACAGAACTCCCTAGATGTGGTAGTAGGTGAGTTAAATGTCTTTAATTTTTAAGCATTTGCATTAGTAGATCCAGGATCTACACATTCATTCATCACACCGCATTTGGCATCTAAACTGCATTATAAGAAAGAAATGTTGAATTGTGATTTAGAGATGAGTACACGGTATGTAGTACTACAATGATTGAAGAGGTGTGTAAAAAGTGTAGCATTCGGATTGATCAGGCAGAGTTAAAAACTGATATGATAATATTACAATTGAAAGAGATAAAGCTCATCTTAGGTATGGATTGGCTCACTGCACATAGGGCTATGATGAACTGTTATACTAAAGAAGTTATTCATGAATCTCCTAATTTGCCAAGAGTAGTGTTTCGAGGAGTTAGTCAAGCATTGCCAACAAGATTAATTTCATTCATGAGTGTTTTGAGACTGATCTGAGGTGGATGCGAGGCTTATCTGGACCACGTAGTTAATACTTGTAATGAACAAATCATTCAGGATATTCCTATTGCTAGGAATTTTCTGGATGTGTTCCTTGCTGAATTATCAAGTTTACCCCTAGAAAGGGAAGCGGAGTTTATTATTGACCTTGCTCCAAATATTTCTCCTATATCGATTCCTTTGTATAGGATGGCACCTGTGGAACTTAAAGAACTTAAGACACAATTACAAGAGTTGTTAGATAAGGGATTAGACCCAGTGTGTCACCTTAGGGAGCTCCGATATTGTTTGTAAAGAAGAAAGATGGAACTCTAAGATTATATATTGATTATAGACAGTTGAATCGAGTAACAGTAAAGAATAAGTATCCTCTACCAAGGATAGATGATTTTCTTGATCAATTATAGGGAGCTCAGGTATTCACGAAGTTAAACTTGAGATCCGAGTACTGTCAGTTAAAGATAGTTGAAACTGTTGTGCCGAAGAGTGTATTTAGAACGAGATATGGGCACTTTGAGTTTTTGGTGATGCCGTTTGGGTTAACAAATGTTCCAGCTACTTTTATAGCTTTGATGAATAAGATGTTCCAACCCTACTTAGATCACTTTGTCATTGTTTTCATTGATGACATTATGGTGTATTCAAAAAGTGGTAAGGAACATGCTGAACACTTGAGATTAGTTTTACAAATAATAAGAGAGAAATAGTTGTATGACAAATTCAGTAAGTGTAAATTTTGGCTTGATCAAGTGGTATTTTTTGGTCATATTCTGTCTGGACAAGGCATACAGGTAGACCAAGAGAAAATAGAAGCAGTGATGAAGTGGGAAGTTCTGAGAAATGTGACAGAGATCCGGAGTTTTCTAAGATTAGCTGGTTATTACAAAAGGTTTGTCTAGGGGTTTTCGTTGATCTTAACCCTTTTGACAAAACTTCTGAGGAAGAATATACCATTCAGATGGAATGATGAATGTCAGAGAAGTTTTAAAGAGTTTAAACATCGATTAACTATAGCATCGATGTTAGCTATGCCATTTGGATCTGGAGGT
>JAOTAY010000007.1:7884281-7898672 GCA_025629805.1 Erythroxylum baracoense | reverse complement strand
ATAGGTACTGGATTCTTTTGAGCTTGTAACGTCATGCTTGAAAAGTATGGTACATATATTGTCTTGTGCAGGTGCATAAACTTGCCTTTCATTGTAAACGTATGGCTCTACATGTGTATCACATGATGTTTAGCTTAATAACAACAACAACAACAACAATAATAATAATGATGATGATGATGATGATAATGATAATGATACATCCAAACATAAAATATAACAATCCAAATGAAGTTTAACAACACAATTCAAATAGAGCAAAAGAAATGAACAGCATCATTTAAAGCAAAATTTTATAACGATTCAAGAATGACGTCTAACTGTCATTGTTGGACCTCGAGCTTTTCTTGAAAGTTATAATTATTAAATGAGAATTTGTTGGTATTTAGTATTGATGAAAAATTCTGCTGCTTTGCAAGAATTCTGCTGCTTTGGTATTGATGAAAAATAGAAAAATTCAAGAAACATGAAAATATGAATATGATATGAAATATGTAAGCATTGGAAAATTTGTTTGTGTGGGTAAGAGAGATACCATTCTGTTCGTCACGTGCATGTTGACCTAAAGCCTTCTCCCAAACTGCCAGCTAGTGGCTCATAAGCTCCAAAAAATGGACTCATTCTATTCATGGTATAAACTTTAGTTTTTCCATTCTGTTTTATGGGATTCTCTCGAGCCATATTATTGTGTACTTTGTTGTGATTTGCTGAGCATGATTTATAATTGAATGCTTTTTTTGATTATTGTAAATTATACGATATGGATTATGTAACTGTAATTTAAATTAAGTGTTCTGTGAATTGGATTGGTGTATATATATATATGCTTGGTTGTAGGTATGTGTGTGACTCATCACCGATGGTTATAAACATATTAGCCACTGAGCTTCCCAGTTCACCCCATCATTTTCGACTCTTCAGGTATAGATAAAGCAGATCACTGAACCTTGCAAACTTTGGTTTTGTAACTAAGTTAGTTCACATACGTAGGTAGCTTTGAAATCATGCATTCATGATTGTATATATTTTTTGTATTATGCTACTGTTTTGACTTTTAATATGTAATTAAAGTTATGTATAAACACTGCGATGATTGAGAAATAAAATTCTGTTTTGTTTGAGAAATTGCAGTAAGAGATGAAGAATTTCTCTTTTATATATGTGCAGAATTTTCTTCTTTGTTGGGTTGTAATTGGTGATTGGAAATGAAATGGTATGCTGTTGTAAGGTTTTTTTTGATAAATTCTTCTTAAGTAAATTATTGGGTTGGAGTCTGATCTGTTAGGAGTCTTATGCGTATGGATTGCGTTTGTTGGATTCGGGTCTTTTGTTTTTGTAAGAATGTATATTGACAGTAGAGAGAAAAAGGGGATAAAAATGTATTTTGAAATTTAAATGAATAAACTGTAATGATCTATGTAGAATTAGATAAAATTATCTTCATGAAAGTTGTAGCTCTTTCTCTTAGCTTTCTAACAACATAAAGTTTATAATTTTTAGACTTCGAGATTGAAAGTTATGAAGATTAGAAGTGGGTGTGCAAAAGCTGCACTGTTCATTGAATTGGACGATCGTGCACAAGCACGATCGTGCAAATGGCATTTTAGCTGGAGACTTTTTCAAATGCATAGTTGTGACAATCTCACTTCTTTATTTTATTTTATTTATTTGTTTATGTATTTGTGCTCACAGCCGTGACTTTTTCAAATGCACAACCGTGACAATTCTCACTTCTTTATTTTATTTTATTTATTTGTTTGTGTATTTGTTTTTACTCCCAACCGTGACTTTTGTTTATTTTATTTTTTATTTTTATCATCATTTTCCAAAATTTTCCCAATTTTGGCACCTTATCACTGCGAAATAAGAACCGAGACCCAAGGCCAACACTTATTTATGTAAAACTCAACATAAATGTCAATTTCACGAAAACCATTTGTGTAAAATCTATTTAAAGAACACTCAGATGTCATCAATTCTTTTGTAAGGAATTCAGTCATATAAAACAATTAAAATACACTCACAACTTCGCAAACTTATCGCCAAGAACACTCATGCATTCGATGCCTCTCCTTTACCTATACAAAACGCATTTCACTTAGGCATTTATTTCTAAATTCTAAACTAAGATATTAAAACTATAATTCGGTTTAACTAAATTCGATATTAGTATTTAATCGCTTAACACGTGTGCTAATCATATTTCTACTTACTACCGTAAACTAGCCTATTGTTCTTCGTTTCCAAATGTAACTTCAAAAGTCACTTAAATACCATATTAACCTATTCTAACTTACCAATTTCTTCAAAACACAATCTCACCCTATTTAATTCACCATATTACAATCATGCATGATGGGTCACGGTTATGACCCATGTACAAAATCCATACCTCTATTTGTTTCCTAATTTTCAAATAGCAAATGTTCAAATTAGATTTTGAGATCTTTTAGACATTTGTTCCCATATGTCTCTAGTTTCCAGATCATAAAAAGAATGTCATTTCAACTTTTATAATAAAACATGTACCAAATATTACAAGCTACTTCAACACAAGGCAGTATCAAGTTACCATTTTCAATCCCAATTTCCAATATTATTAATCTAGAATTAGGTTTAGGTTTCTTCTAAAGAATTTTGTTGCTATGTCTTAAGTTTTATCTACAATTTGAATCAAACAATTTGGAGGTTTGTAGGTCAAGTTATGGCTAAAACAATGTGACCGGTTCAAAGTAACCTAAGACAAAATTCCATTAACGTTCCTCTCTTGTCGTATTGAACTAATTCCATACAAAGAAATATTGACCTTAAACACATCCATCTCACTCAAGAAGAACCATAAAAATTAGAAATTTAGACTAGGAAACTTACCACTTTTTCGTCCAATCTTTTAGGTATTTGTTGAACACCTTTACTTAGATCAAGATCTCTTCAAATCTCCATCAAAACCCATCAACAATGGAAGCCCTCTTCTTCCTCTCTCCTTGGCCGACCTTCATACTTGCTTCTCTTCTTTTCACTTTTGTTTTTGGTCTCTCACATTTACTGTCTCTCAAACACTCACGGTTATGTTAAAGAATGACGTTAAATGTCTTACTTTATGCTTTTTTATACTCATTTAATGGATTCCACATGTCACCTTCCTATTAGTTCTCTTCTAATGAATCATCCTTCCACCAAACCATGTAAAAAGACCAAATTGCCCTTTAATGAATATCAAAAAGACCAAATTGCCCTTTAATGCATACAAAAAGACCAAATTGCCCTTTAATGCATTTAATTCATTAACTAACCGAATTAAATCCGAAAAATATTTTATAACTGCCTTATCATCAAATTGACCATGAAGTACTCGAATTAGGGTCAATTCTTATTGATTGGATGCTTAAAAAAATTTCAAATGGCTTTAAAATCCTCAATGCCCATTATTTTCCAAAAATGGCATTTTAGTCCAATAATTTTGGATTATTCGAATTTTATTCAACTAACCTCTGTTTTGACTTGTTTCCGTTCCTAGGGACTCGAATCCTAGTTCGGCGACTTTTCATTCTATTTCAAAATTATTCGGTAACTTTTTCAGTTGCGCATAAGAGTTTTCAGATTAAATTCAGAAATCACTCTATGTCACCAAAATCGTGCAGAGTTCATTCGAAAATGTCACCTAAATCTCCAAAGCACATTTTGGGGCTTTTAAAACTCATTCGGACTCATTTTGTAGCTTTTCGGAGTTTTCAGAAATTTTCTGAGAAATTTCCAATCAAGTCCAGAATTATCTCTGGTCTATCCGTGATCTCCATTATAATCTCAATAATACATTTAAACACTTAAATTACTCTAGTATACCATAAATAGAGCATAGCCTATAAAATGGATGTACAGTACATTACACAGTACAATTATTTAACTAGGATATTACATGCATGGTCATGCATAATCTACGTATTTCACATTTCCACTACAATTTTCTAATTAAGAACATTGTTGACCGTATAATTGTGCATAAAATTGTATTAGACAAAACTTTTTACACATAGTCATATACCAAATTTGAGTACTTTATAGCATCTCGTCAAATTTGCCATCAAGAATCCTATGTTCGCCAAAAACTTTAATAGACACATTTTGCTTAAGATTAATTGTGTGAAGGTGTATTTAACCATCTTAAATAAAATATTTTTTGGACAAAGTTTGTTGCATGAGCATCTACCAATCCATGTCCTTCATATTGATGCTTGGTTTTATTACGACTTATTCATGGTTTTCCCATTTTGCATTGAAATTGTATCTTTTCTTAAATGTTTTAAGGTATCTATTATTTAAAGCTATGGTATTAAATATACTGAGTGTCAGTATATTTTGTATTGAACTATAATAGTATTTCCATTTAATCATAGTATTTCCTATTTAAAAGTATACATGTTACTTATTTGTAATCAACAATGATTTTTTTTATACTTATTTGTAATCAATAATGAATTTTTTTATACCTAGACATAGTATTTAGTAGATAGAATACTAGTATAGTATGTGTTTAGGTTGATTATGGTTTTATGGACAGTATGGCTTTCTCATTTTTCATCAAAGGTAAAACTTATTTTGAATGAGTCCTAGTATCTTTAAGCTTTAAATGTTGGTATTAAATATATTAAGTGTTGTTGTTGACTAGATATAGTACTAGAATAACTTATATTGAAATGTTGGTATTAAATATATTAAGTGTTGTTGTTGACTAGATATAGTACTAGAATAACTTATATTGAGGTAAGGTAGGGTTTATACTCAGAGATGGTATTCCTTTTCTTTTTTGAAGCTGTTACTTATTTCAAATGCATGGTGATAACTTTTGTTTATGTAAGTGGTATTGAATTTCCTATGTGCTAGTACAGTTTTTATTAAGCCATTGTATTCTTTCCATTTAGTCCATTTTTTCCCATTAGACATGGTATTGAATAGAAGTGTATTAGAATAATTTGTATTGAGGCAAGGTAGGGTTTGTACTCAAAGATGGTATTCCCCTTTTTTGCTGAAGCTATAACTTACTTCAAGTACATAGCGTTAACTTTTATTTATACTTTTGATATTGAATTTACCGTATGCTAATATAATTTGTATTAATCCAATGTATTCTTTCCATTTAGTTAAAAAAAAATCCCATAAGACATAGTATTGAATATATAAAGTCCTAGAATAGTTTGTATCAAGGTAGGGCATAGTTTGCACTCAAAGATGGTATTCTTATTTTTCACTAAAGATATTAAAACCTATGGCAATAACTTTTTTGCATATTGGTGGTATTAAATTTACTATGTGCTGATATAGTTTGCATTGACCTATGATATTCTTTTCATTAGGAAGGAATGGAATCGTACTCATTTATGATTAGTCCCAAAATAATCATAATCTAAACTCATTAAAGGACTTTAGACCAATTACTTATTACAATATATTTTATAAAATCATCTCCAAGTTGTTAGCTAACGGGATGAATGTATATTGTAGAGATAAAGAAAATAATAAAAGGTAAAAATATCAAGAAAAAGAAAATGGAATATGAACGTAACATCATTATTATTTTTAGCGCAATTTACATGTTTACCTTAAGCTAAAATATTCTTTATTTGTTTTTAATATAATTTACAGTATCTTTATTATATTTCTATATATAATATAAGGTGAAAGCTGTTTTATAAAAACCTTCCACAGACTTCCGTTCTCTCTCACTTGGGTGAGAATGTCGTCCCCGTTCGAAGTTCCCGAAGCCACTATTCCTACAGTCTCCCAAACCACCTCCTCCTGCCCGAGAGTTATCAGCCTGAAGACAGCTGACGGTGAGATCTTCCGGGTGGAATCTACGGTGGCAATGGAACTCGGGGCGGTGAAAGCGTTCTACGAGGATAACGAGACGGGATCGTGGGAAGACAACCTGGTGGTTCCGCTGCCAAACGTGGTGGCAGAGCCGCTTTCGCATGTAATAGAGTATTGCTCCAAGCAAGTTCAGTATCGCCAGGAAATGAAGTCGGACGCGGAGAGAGATGCTTTCAGCTTCGATTTCGTCAAACGTCACAGCAACGAGGAGTTGAAGGAGATGATAATGGTGGCCAATTACTTGAACGTAAAGGATTTGCTGGAGGTGCTTAACCAGGCAGTGGCTGATCGGATTGAGAACAAGAGCGTGGAGTATGTGAGGACTTTCTTTGGGATCCAAAACGATTTCACGCCCGAGGAGGAAGCCAGATTACGTCAGGAGAATGAATGGGCCTTTGAAGGAGTGGATCAGGACTGACTCATTGGTCGTTTTTGTTCTTTATTGTTTGGTGTACTAACTTATTTCTAGAACTGAAGTTACAAAGAAAGTAAATTACAGTGCCGATAGGTTTTATTTTGGTTATGGAATGTTAAAAAGGTTTAAGCTTTGGCTTCTTGTTCAATAGTCTCTGTCATTCCTTTCTTTGTGGATTTTGATTGATTCTTGTCATAATTCATGCAGTTATGTTTAGTTGTTTATCTTGAATTTGGGTCCTGAAATAATATCTGAGTAAGGGTTTTAAATTGGGAACAGTTTTGATTGTCAAAGCCATTGTCGATTGTTCTGATTGTGTTTTCAATAACTGCAATCCCGCAATACCTACTGGCAGTTTTGATGATCGGTGCAACCTATTGTGTTAGCATAAATTGGAATCTTAGCAATTCCGACCTTGTTCTCATTTAGGCCTACCATAAGAGAATAGTGTTTGGATCTGCTGCGTATCTGTAACCCATAATTTGAAACCTTACTGAATTGTGATACGTGTCTATTATCGAAGTACAAGATCTGAAAATATAGTGATGCAATATGGAAAATAAGGTTCTGAAGAGTAAGAAACATATTGACTTCTCATGTTGGCAGATTTCTCTACCTTATTTTATTTCCATTGTGAATTGACTTGTTAATGATGATCTCCTTGTTCGTTGAATTGGGATCTGATTTCATTATAGTTTTTTTGGGTGTAGAATCCATATTTTATACGGTTCATGTACCCACCGTAGCTTGGGATTTTATTGCAATTAGGAAGATAAGAGTTTGGTTCATGCGCTTCAGTTGTTATAACTTTTCAGATTCATAAAAAATGACCTCAACAAGAATTGTTCTTCTGGATGAGTAGGGCAAGTGTGGATAGTTCAATACAGGAAGTTAGCATGGGCTATTTTTCTATTTTTCAGGAGTTGAATTCCGTCTGTTTCAGTGAAGGATAAAGTTGACAATTTCTTTAGGAAACAAAATGAAGGATGAAACTTTCTGTGATTATTTCATTTAGGTACTCTGGAGTTATAGAGTTATAGACAGGCTCGGACAGTTTCTCGTGAAATTCTCTTTTTCTATTTACTGCTTTTGATATGAGATACTGGCAAAAGTCGGTATTTTTATTTGTTGGACTAATATGATTGTCAGTTTTTGCTGCTTGCTATTCTCTGATGGATATGCAGTCTATAAACCACATTTCCGGTTTCTTCATCTATATCATGTCATTTTCAGGTTTTATAATCTTTCAGCAGTGAACATGCGTGTGTGCTATATGGAGCCAAGTCATTACTGCAATAGCGTGTCATGCTTGGACTCGATTAATTTTTCAATTGAATTGGGTTTATTGAAAGTAATACAGGAATGATTAGGAATATGTTAGTAATGTTTTTTTTTTCTGGTAAAATATATGTTGCGGATGCCTTTGTGGGAAAAATTTACTCGCGATGCAAGAAAAATGGCTGATAGGACAGCCATTAACAAGTCGGCTTTTATTTTGTTTTATTTGATTTTCTTTCATATTTTAGGGTTTTTACGGATTATGTTTCCTATTTATGTTGAGATTCTATTTTTAGACTTTATACCTAATTAAGAGTCCTAAGAGGCAAGCAAACTTTTATC
This sequence comes from Erythroxylum baracoense, assembly GCA_025629805.1. Taxonomy (NCBI): domain Eukaryota; kingdom Viridiplantae; phylum Streptophyta; class Magnoliopsida; order Malpighiales; family Erythroxylaceae; genus Erythroxylum; species Erythroxylum baracoense. The sequence goes on along the minus strand of JAOTAY010000007.1, from coordinate 7,890,772 downwards.
AAGAAAAAAACAGGCTCTAGGGAAAAAGAGTGTTTTTCTCGTGTCTCGGCCTGTAATTAGATACTATGCTAGAGAACATAACAACTCGGTATCGGACCTACCTATCTGTGGCTCAAAAAGCCTAGTTAACAAATTAGAGGCTTTTATGTAGACTATGGTTATGAGGCAGGAGGCACTGGAAGAACAGATAGAGGAACACATAAGTCATGTTTGTAGATTAGGGAAAGATTCAGGAAGGGAAAATAGTAGTGGTTCAAACAATGGCAATTGAGGGAGCCGAAACTGTTTAAAAGAGAGAACAAATGGGCATGTCGAGGTTGGTATCGCGTTACTATAAGTTTGAATTTTCGGCCTATAATGAGTCAGAAGACCCCTTAATATGGTTAAGGAGGTGCGAACAATTTTTCAAGAATCAACAAATTTAAGGGGGAGAAAATGTGGGATTGGCAATCTTCGACTTGATGGGGGAAGCACAGTTGTGATTTTATCTGTTAAAGCAGGAGGATTTGGAATTAGAATGGGAAGGATTTAATGAACATTGTCGTAAAGTACAAACCACTTATGAGTAATAATCCTTTAGAAGAAGTGGCAAATTTTAAGCAAACAAGAACTCTACCAGTGATATTAAGGACTACAAACTTGGACAAACTTGGACCCTCATTAAAAGGTGAATTTATTTACGACAGCATTGGTGGAGAGCCTTTGGATTGAGGTAAAGATGCAACAGTTCGCTAATTTAGGAGTGACATTGAATATGGCACAAGCTTTAGAGAGGAAACAATAGTGTATATTGCAAGGCAGCTCTAAATTTTCGACCCCTAAATCAATTGCTACTAGCACTGCCTCTGTTAGGAATCAAAGCATCAAAGGATTAAGTGGAGGAGGGAAATCGATAGGGTCAACTACCAGTAGTTTAGGCAGCACTACAGCCCCATTTTTTAAGAGGCTTTCAAGGGCGGAGATCGCAGAAAAAAGGGCTAAAGGGTTGTGTTTTAACTACGACAAATCTTACTCAACGAGACATAAGTGCAAGAGGATTTTTTGGATCGAAGTGCTAGACTCAAATAATGAGCAAGAGGAAGAGGTGGTAGATAACCTGAAAATTTCATTTCATGCTATAAATGAAATTCGGAGCTCACAAACGATGTAATTGCAAGCACTACTGGTTGGGTGGGCGACATGAGTTTTGGTGGATTTGGGAAGCACCCATAATTTCATTCAGGAGGGAGTGCTACCTAAGATTGGTATTACAGTGAGAGAGTGCCCAGGACTGCAGGTGATATTAGTCAATAGAGAAAAAGTGCCCAATTTGGGTATTTGCAAGGCGATAACTCTATAAGTTGATTCTGATTCTTTTGCCACTAATTCCCTTATATTGTTTTAATGTTGATTTAGGGATTAAATGGCTGCATACATTGGGCCCTATAGTTTGAGACTTTGCATCTTTAACAATGAGTTTTGAGTTGGACGGGAAGAAGGTGCAGTGGAAGGGGCAAGTTCCAAGTGTTGAATTGAGAGTAGTAATAATAAGGGGATAACATTCAACCTCCATCACTATAGAAAAATTAATGACAGAATGTATAGATTTGTTTGCAGAGCCTTTAGGGTTACCAAGTCGAAGTTGTGATCACATAATTCCTTTAAGGTTGGGATCTGGACCTGTGGTGGTGCAACCTTACCGTATCCTTACCTTCAAAAGGATCATATAGAGAAGCAATGTGAGGATATGCTACAATAAGGAATAATAAGGCCAAGTTTATCTTCTTTGTCTTCGTCGGTACTACTAATGAGGAAAAGTGACAGGACATGGCAGTTTTATGTAGACTACAGGGAGCTTAACAATCACATAGTCAAGGATAAGTTTCCGATCCTAATAATAGATGAGTTATTGGATAAGGTGCATAGAGAATGATATTTCACAAAGTTAGACCTTCATTCTGGATACCATCAAGTTAGAATTGGATAGTCAGGATATAAAGAAGACAACTTTTAGGATGCACCATAGGAATTTCGAATTCATGTTAATGCCTTTTGGGTTGACCAAGGCTCCCTATACTTTTCAAAGTTTGATGAATGAGGTGTTTAGGCCTTACTTGCGTATGTTTGCCTTAGTCTTCTTTGATGACATTTTAAGATATAGTAAGACTTGGATTGAGCATATTTAGCACATGCGTTTAGTTTTTTAATTGTTGCAAGCTCACCATCTTTTTCTTAAGAAATCAAATTGCACATTTAGGAAGAATCAGGTGGTACTTGGGTCATCTTATCTATAATGAATAAGTGGAAGCGGATGTAAGTAAGATTAAGGCAATCATAAAGTGGCCAATACCACAGTCGGTTAAGGCTCTTAAGGGCTTCCTAGGGTTAGTAGGGTACTATAGGAAATATATAAAAAATTATGGGCAAATGGAAACACCTCTAACTAGCTTGTTGAAGAAGAATGCATACCAATGGGCAATGAGGCCTATTCGGCCTTCTCTAACTTAAATAAGGCTCTTTATGAAGATGTTCTGAGGTTGCCTAATTTTGAGGAAGAATGCATTAACCTAATTTATCTGGCATCAAAGTGAAGAGAAGAAGGTTAGGAAAATATACGTCGGGCCTTATGTGAAAGGGCTAGTACAGAGGATGGGGTTTTTGAGAGACTACCACCGATACGACAAGTTGGTACCATGACAACTCTGAATTTGGACATGATGAAACACAAGCATATGGTACACAGATGGCGGGGATCCAAAGGAGACATCTACCACCTGATTAGGGTTCAAAACGATTCGGTTGTATCGGAAGCAAAGAGGGATCGTCTACATATAGCTAAGTAGCCAACGCAACTGAGCTCACCGCCATCCCAAATTGGAGGAGTAGCACAAGAGGAGGCTAGTAAGGAGTTACCCAAGGCATCGATACCACAGTATGACCACCTAAAGATAGCTCAACTGGAGAAACATATAAGGTAGATCTTGGGTATTAAGCGTACTAGCCGAGCACAATAGGTTACGCTGAATGAGCAGATAGAGTAGGCCGAAGCTCATGGTAGATACATGCAAGAGCAACTAGAGAGGAGAGAGGTCCATGATAGGGCACTACTGGAGCAGATCGAGAGGAGAGAGGCCTATGATTGGGCACTATTGGAGTAGATCGAGAGGTAACAAGCCTATGATAGATGCATGGAAGAGGTTTTGGTGTCGATGGTGAGACATCTTGGGATATCCCTCCCACCTTCACCAACTGGAGTGGTTACATTTCAGCTCCGCAACAGTATGAAGCTCTGCTACCTGAGGATCCTCCCATAACAGACTTGCCAGATTCACCACATGATTGATGGATGCTAATTTTGGTTTTTCTTTTTTCTCTTAATAGTTGTCTATTTTTCTTATTTTCTTTGTTACGTTAATTTATTTTTTCTAAACATTAGTGAATTGTTATTTTCATTTATGTTGTTTTTGTTTCCATGTTCTTTATTTATTTTCTTTTATCTTTTTATCCTTTTTGTTTATATTTTTGCAAGGATAGATGTATCTTAATTGACTTATTTTGTAACAGTCAATATTGTAATAACCATAAGTGCACGACATAGTTGTAGCTAGTATTGGCATGTATAGGTTGATCTTACGAAGATGATGAATACTAGTAATTACTCTTCCCCTATTATCTAACCTAAAGATTGATTTTAGGTTTTTAATGAAAAGAAACTAAAACTAAGGAAAGTAAAATAAAATAGGTAACGAAATTGAACAGAGAATTAAGGAAGCATTTAGGAAATTATCGACATCAAGAATTAGTATCTAGGTTTTGAATCCCCCTAAATCTTTAACAGATTTATTTTTTTATTATGTAATTGTTTTATTGTTTTATTGGATCACGGAGACTCCTGTGGTATGCTAATAACTAACCTTAAGTATATTAATAACTAATTCTAATGTTTCTAACCGAATTACTCAAGTTAAATTTTATAAGATTGTGTTACCGTTTTGTGAATCCCTCTATTAGGCTTAACCATAATCCATAAGATTTATGTCATCCTATCTTTAGGGTTGCAATCAACTCCTTCCAATTACCATAGATCTATTCAACCAAGGATCTCTCAATCGCTACGTATAAAATCAAATTATGGTCTAATATTGTAGCACCCCACTCCCATCTGACACGTGTCCGTATGTGCATAAGACATTCGAGCACATGCTCGGTGGAAGCAGTGCGCTAGAGCAGTCGCATTCACCTATATATCATGGCATCGTAATTTAAAACGCGAATAACATGATATCTAAAACTCAATTCCTCATTTCATTTCATAAAACATAATGTACATTATATTATTATACTACACAATCCATATATATATATACAACATCAAAACTATAAGAGTCTACTGCTCTTTTACACGTTCTACATGAAAGAGGAATTTTTACAAAAACTCTATCTAACTCTTCAGTCTCAGTTGATTGACCTTTGAGCCATTTCTCAAGTCCAAAAGTAGTACTTTACTTCTTCTAACTAGTCTTAGAGGTTACGTCTCATCTCTCATATCTGAAAAGTCACGTTGTAATTTTGATGAGTTTTGTGAACTCAGTAACCAAGCCATCATTGATGTGCTCACTCATATCACACAAGACAAAAGTTCGTAGACAATTCATATAATCACATAATACACATCACTTCACTAATCATTATGTTTCATCAATTACCATCTTGTTCACTAATTGACATTTCTCATTCAAAAAAATTCAAACAAATTATTTTTGATCATTTAAAACATACATATCAAATGTGTATGTAATGCACATATGACTCACATTCAATTATTATGTTGTTGTGACCGAGTGCTTTTTTAACTATCCCGTATCCATTGTGGATACCGGGCTTATTGATAATTGTCTAGTATCTATTGGGGATACCAGGCTCATTTTACATAGTTAGCCTGAGGCTCTTACCACATTCTGAGCTTTAAACATTTTTTCACTGGCTACTCCGATCACAACTGTCTTTATCTAATTTTGTATATCATGTATGAAATACATCAAATTTCATATATTCAATCAGTTACTTTTATTCATTTACATATTCACTTTCACATTTTCATTGGACCTGAGTTTGGCATTTAACAATTATGTTGAGTACACTTATTTCTGTCAGATTCACATACATCAAATGTCTCGGACTATTAATGTCTGGAATTAAAACATTCACATCAATAATAATTCATTAATTGACATTTAAGCAAATACAGATAATCTTAGTGAGAACATCTAGGTTACTCACAGTATGCTTCAAATAATTATTGCCTCGATGTCCAGGCAATGTCTGAATGCTATTGCTTTATTTGTGCTTCTATACCATGCAACATATACACATTTACACATTACTAATTTGCACAATCATATTAATACTCAATCATATACATATGTATATGCATTATGTATAATGCATGCTCAATTTGACTATTCCGGGTATATTTCCTTAATTCACATCTCATGATCATTCATACTTCAAAACTCATACATGTCTAATTTGAACTTAGGTTTATACCTCAATTATATAAGATTATTATAAATTCATCACTCAATCATTCACTTTAAGTTCATCACTCAATCATTCACTAAGGTTATTCTAGCTTTATAAGATCACATAATAACCAATTTCTCATTCATCTTTACTTAATACACATCATTTATCTCCTTTGAATCTCATTAGCATTCGTAAGATCACTTTCATTCCCATGATGACTCTCAATTTCCAGATTTCATATTCATTGATATCAATAATCCATTCTTAAGTTATAATTTCAATTATCATCCTAAACATATCACTTATTTAATCACTTAATCCGTTATCAAACTTGGTTCATTTCAAGATTAATTCAAGCCTAAATGCATTATAGGAAAGTACCTTACCATTTGTTGTTTCAATAATCACCTAAAAGATAAGAATTCATGTAAATGGCACTTCCCATGATTGTGTATGACTTTCCACGATTGTGTATGACTTCCCACGATAGTGGGTTATGTTAACAGAACATTTCTAGCATCTTCTTGCATTCCCACGATTGTGGGTTATGTAAATCTAAAAATCCCAACCATTCTCTTCCAATTTTCCAGATTTTTAACTCCTATAAGTTACATCCAAAACATCTTATGCTTAGTTCATCATTCCTAGCTTAATTCCTCATTATTTTGTTGGAACCTGTTTCTGGACCCCAACTATCCAGAATATCATAAAACGTGAGCTTATTTCCAAAAGAGAACACCTTAATTATTATCAGTTCGTCTTCTTGCTCTGATTGTTAATAGTCGACTTGTTCATTGCTCCATTTCAACCCGAATACCTCAAGGAATAGCGTTAGTGAGTCCATCATTTTACACATGTACCCGCTTCGGGGCTATAAGCAAAACTTTTTTTATAGACATCCAATTTAGAGTTTCTTTAGATAGTTTGAAAGAGGACTTCAAGAGCTACAACTTTCATGAAGACCTCAAAGACCAATTGTATCTTCT
>JAOTAY010000007.1:7869321-7883659 GCA_025629805.1 Erythroxylum baracoense | reverse complement strand
TTATTTTAATTTAATATTTTATTATTTACAATTTTAAATTTATATAACTAATAATATATTTTTAATTATTTATACAATAATTAATAGTTTATTAAATCAATGAGTTTTTTAGTTATTTTATCTCTTTTCAGCAACTGCAATCGTTTTTTAGCTCATTTCATTAAATTTTTAAGTTCCTTGTTTTTAATTCCTTATTTATGGATACAATTAAAAAAATACTAATATAAATCATTCGTTTTAAAATAATCAAAGAATTACATATTTCCAATCATATTATACTGCATGGGTACTTTGGTCATTGACACTGTTTTCTATGTTCTGTCAACTGCAACCAAACATATTTCTGTCCTTGAGACACACACAGATTTATCTGTTTTGTCCATTATAACCAAATACTTCATTGTCTCCAATTTTCATTCTGTTCTGTCTCCAAATTTTTGTTTCGTTCCGTCTTAACATATGGATTACAGTAACCATACGCAGCATTAGGGAATGGCCTGTACCTAAAAATGTCATGTATGTAAGATGCTTCTATGAATTTGCAACATTTTACAGGCGTTTTATAAAAAATTTCAATAACATTATGGCTCTTATAAATTATTGAGTGCTTAAAGAAGGGAAGGTTCAAATGGGGAGAGGAACAAGTGCAAAGTATTGCATTTATCAAACAGAAGTTGTGCGCAACATCTATTTTAGCTCTGCCTGATTTTAATAAATTATTTAAAGTGGAATGTGATGCTAGTGGAGTTAGGATATGAGATGTATAGTCTCAGGAAAAGAGGCCAATTGCTTTCTTAAGTGAGAAGTTGTGTGATGCAAGACAAAAATGGGCTTCATATGATAAAAAATTTTATGCTATTATGAGAGCTTTGAAGATTTGGGAACATTATTTGATTGGGAAAGAATTTATTTTATACAAAGACCATCAAGCCTTAAAGTATTTGGGAAGTCAGAAGCAATTAAGAACGAATATGCATACTAGGTGGTCAGCTTTTATTAATAAATTTCCATACAAACTAGTTTATAAATCTGAAAATAAAAATATTGTGGCTGATGCATTAAGTAGAAGAGTTGCCATGATTAAAACCTTGAGTATAAAAGTGGAGGGTCTTGAATATTTAAAAGAATTATACATGGATGATGGAGACTTCAAGGAAATATGGAATTTATGATTAGGAGAAAAAAGCTCATGATGATTTTTATGTGCAAGATGGATTTTTGTTGAAGGGAAACTAACTTTGTCTTCCAAGGACGTCATTTAGAGAGAAGGTGATTAGAGAATTACATAGTGGAGGCTTAGCTGGTCATTTGGCAGAGACAAAACTCTTGAACAAGTAAAGAAGAGGTACTACTGGCCAAAGATGAGAAGGGATATTGTTTTCATTATAGAAAGGTGTACAACTTGCCAAACTTACAAAGGACATGCTTCTAATGCTGGTTTGTACATGCCATTGCTGATTCCTAAAGCTATTTAGGAAGATTTGTCTATAGACTTTGTGTTAGAATTGCCAAGAACACAAATAGGTATGGATTCTATCTTTATAGTGGTTGATTGATTTTAAAAAATGACACATTTTCTACCTTGTAAAAAGACAACGTATGCTACTACAATTGCAAAGCACTTTTTCAAGGAAGTGGTGAGACTTCATAGTGTTCCTAAATCAATTACTTCTAATCGTAACACTAAATTTTTGAGTCACTTTTGGAGGACTTTGTGGGGATTATTTGATTCTACTCTTAAATTTAGTAGCATAGCTCAACCACAAACCAGTGGCCAGACAGAGGTCGTAAATTGAACTTTGAGAAATTTGGTAAGATGTATATGTCATGCCAAGCCAAAGAGTTAGGATTTTCTGATTGAACAAGCTGAATTTGCCTACAACAATGATGTTCATAGTGGCCTTGGTCGTTCTCCATTTTCAGTTATTTATACCAAGGTACCAAATTATGCTCTTGCTCTTGTGAAATTGCCAAAATCTTCTAATTTTTCTTTTGGTGCGGAGAAGTTAGCTAAAGAGTTTCAAGAAATTCAAATGGAGGTGGAGAAAATAAATTAAGAAAGCAAATGCAAGGTACAAAGCCTATGTTAATCCACGAAGGAGAGTGCAATTGTTTGATGTTGGAGATGGAGTTATGGTGTTCTTGAGTAAGAATAGAAATGTTGGGGACAGTCATAAGCTTCAGTAGAAGAAACATGGTCCATTCAAGATTAAAAAGAAAATTAATAACAATGCCTATGTTGTTGAGCTACCATCATAGATGGGTAACATTTCTTCTACATTTAATGTTGCGGATCTTTCACCATGTTTACATGATTGTGAGTTGGGTTATGCTGACAAAAACTTGAGGTCAACTTCTTTGCAAGTGGAGGTGGATGATGGCATCAAAATAGCATAATTCTTTAGCAGCGATGTTGCAGTAACATGAAGCCCAGATTTTGTTTTTGTCTTAAATTTCTATTTTGTTTAGGATTCCTGAGTTGATAGAATAGTTATTTTATTTTCTAACTTTGAGGGCATGTTTAGGACGATAAATACTTAGTTTTGGTGATATTTAAACTGGAATTTTATTCGATATTTTTCATTCTATAAAATTTGACTCTCTCAATCAGTTTCTGCAATTATGGGTTTTAGAATTGTGTTGTTAATTTCACTGTCGTGCTGTGTCCGACACTGTCAAGATTTAGCGGACAGAAGAAGCATCTTTGGATTTGAAAGTTTTTAGGTTGGATGCTTTCAAGACAAATGGCCATGTATTTTGGGTGTTTTAGGTTTTCGTAGCCTCCAACCTTTTGGGTTTTCTTAATTTTATTTTTTTCATCATTTGATTTTTAAAAAGTTATAATACATGTACATAATGTCACGTGTAATTGAAAAAGATGTAATGACTCTTTGTCAGCAAGGTTAACGATAAAATTAACAATACGCTACATTTATAATAATCGATATTTTTAAAATTTGATCTATATCTTGTATACTTTGAAAGTTGAATAAAATCTTAACTTTGAACTATAACTTATCCTAAGCAAAATTACCCTTTTTAAGTTTATATTCTAATACAATTTTTTTATATATAATCAAATCACTACAAAAAATCGATATATAATCAGTTTTTAGCAATAATTGTTATTAGTGAATCAAAATTATGTGTCATATAATATGACATTAAATAAAATGTAATTAAAACTGCCAATACATAAATATATGGTGTAATTCAGATGATATAATTAAGTGTTATAATTTTTATGACAATAATTATGTGCAGTGATTTTTCTAATTTTTAATTTTAAAATATTCATGATGCATCTAATTGATAGAAAACTGAATTGAAGAAAGATCAAGAGAGTGTACATTTATGCCAATAGCATACGGGTATTTATACAAAGTGTCTGGATTAACTAACTAACTAACTAACTGCTATAATGACTGTATAATTCTAACATCCCCCCTAAACGGGTGAGTATATATTATGTACTCCCAGTTTGCTAAAAGAATCTTGAAAAACAGTTTAAGTCCTTTAGTGAAACAGTCTGCTAACTGATGTTTGGAAGATATAGGAAGTAGCACAATGACACCTGTTTGTAATTTTTCGCGAACCACATGACAATCAATGTTAATATGTTCTGTGCGTTCGTGAAAAACTGGGTTTTGTGCCAAGTATACGGTAGACTGGTTATCACAAAAGAGCGGCGTTAGAGTTGTAGGAGGCAGCTGGAGTTCATTGAGTAGATAATGAAGCTATTGCACTTCATAAGTAGTAGCTGCTAACGCTCAGTATTCTACTTCGAAAGAGCTACGGCTGACCGTGTTTTGTTTCTTGGTTTTCCAGGAAATTAAGGAAGAGCCAAGAAACACACAATATCCTGTGATGGACCTCCTGGTGTCTAGACAAGTGCCCCAGTCTAAATCCGAGAAGGCCTTGAGTTTAATTTCACTGTTATAAGAGAAGAAAAGACCCTGTACGATGGTTCCCTTTAGATACCTTAACACTCTGTGAGCAGCAACCAAATGATCTGATGTAGGAGAATTAAGAAACTGAGCTAACTGCTGTACAACAAATGTGATGTCCGGTAGAGTTGTAGTCAAATATTAGAGCTTGCTAATTAGCTTTCGAAAAGAAGTAACTTCCCTTAATTTCTCTCCTACATCCTTAGTAAGTCGCGTCTCTGGTAAAATGGGCGTAGGGATTAGTTTTGAATCAACAAACTGAGTCTCGTTGAGCAAGTCCAATATGTACTTCTTTTGATAAATATTTATACCTTGTGTTGTTCTTGCTACTTTAAGTCCAAGGAAAAACTTTGGTTCGCCCAAATCTTTAATTGTAAATGCATCATGTAAATATTGTTTGATGTTGTGAACTGCTATAAAGTCATCACTAGCCACAATGACATCATCCACATAGACTAAAAGTGTCATGAAACCCTCACCTCCAGTCTTGAGAAACAAAGTCTGATATGATGTAGCTTGTTTGAAACCATACTTGAGTAAAGCTTGCTTTTGTCGCCTTCATAGGCCTGAGGAAGCTGCATATAGACTTCTTCATCAACGTCCTTATGAAGAAAAGCATTGTTGATGTCGAGTTGTTGTAGGTGCCACCCTTTGATTGCGGCTAATGCAAGGAGAAGACGAATTGTTGTCATTTTAGCCATTGGACTAAAAATATCCAGAAAATTAACGCCTTCCCTTTGTATGTAGCCTTTAGCAACAAGCCGAGCCTTGTATCTCTCCATGGAGCCATCATCTTTCCGTTTGATCTTAAAGACCCACTTATAGCTAATTGCCTTCTTTCCTGGTGGCAAATCAACTAGCGTGCAGGTGTTATTTTTCCTTAGAGCATCGATTTCTGCTTACATAGCCTATCTCCAAAAGGCATCCTGAACGGCTTGTTCATAGGTTTGCGGCTCATAATCTTGATCAACTGCAGCTGAAAAAACATAATGTTTAGGAGTTAGGATGGAATAAGAAAAAACAGTGGAAAGATGGTGAGGACTTGTCCGTTGAGAAGCCATGCATTTGTAATCAGTGAGGTATTGCGGCTTTGACTTCGGTCTGGTGCTCCTTCGCAAGGTTTGAGTCGGATGATGTGGAAGCTATTCGAAAGGTGGAGTGTGAACGTGATTCGCAGGTTGAGATGGAGCAGGGGAAGGAACAACGTCTGTTGCGTGTGAAACAAGATCTGATAAAGGAGCATGCATTTCTGATAATGGTGGAATAGCAGAAATAGGTGCAATGTCATCAAAAAATGACTGAACTGATGATGAAGGCAGAAACAAGTTATTATTGGGTACCATACCAAAAATCTGTATATCAGTAGTTAGGGTGAAAAATGGGAATATATGTTTATAAAAAGAGACATCTCGAGAAATAAACATTTTTTTTATTGAAGATCAAAAAGTTTAAAACCTTTAACACCTGGAGAAAAATCAAAGAAAACAGCTTTGATGCTTCGAGAATCAAATTTGTTTTTAATGTGAGAATGATTAAAAGCAAAACAAGGCAACTAAAGACATTCAAATTATCTAAATTCGGTGTTGTAGAATATAGTGCTTCAAAAAGGGTATATTATTAAGAACAGAAGTAGGTAATCTATTGATCAGAAAAATAGCATGCAAAACACATTCACCCCAGAAAGATATAGGTAGCTTAGCCTGGAATCGTAATGCTCTTGCCACAGTTAAAATGTGTTGATGCTTCTGTTCGACGACACTATTTTGTTGATGAGTCTTAACACAAGAAGTTTGATGAACTATGCCATGTAAGTCATAAAAAGCTGGAACATTAAACTCTTGCCCATTATCACTTCGAACATATTTGACAGCACGGTTAAATTGAGTATAAACATAAGTAATGAAGTCTTGCATGATCGTACGTGCTTTAAATTTATGTTTCATTAAGAATATCCAAGTAAACCTACTAAAGTCATTTACAATAGTGAGAAAATACCTATGCCCCTTAAATGTAGGAGCATAATTATCTCCCCAAATGTCAACAGGAATCAAATCAAAAATGGCATTGCTAACATAAACGCTAGTAGGAAATGGTAAACGCTTCTGTTTGTACATATGACATATCTCACAAGGTTCAACATTAGAAACAGAAGGAACTAACAATTTTAATCGAGAAAAAGAAGGATGGCCCAGTCTAGTATGCCATAGTATTGAAGTTTCTTTATTACAAGCAACAGAATTAAAAAAAGCAGCATATGAATAAGGTAAAACAGCAGTGGAATTCAGCTTGTATAACCCTTGGGAATGCTTAGCAACCCCAATCATCTTCCACAGCTAAATACTCTGGATTATAAAATAAGAAGTTAGTCTTTCTAGATTCTTTCTAAGTTTCTAGGTTTTCTTGCATTTTCTTTGTACCTACCCGCAACTCTGTAGCTGCTTATTTCTGTTCTTTGTCTCTTCTTGCGTTTCAATTCTATGGCTAATCTCAATGCCTGGAACGTCAATCATACTTATGGGTAACTCACAAACCAGAAGAAAATCCTTCTAGTCCTTATTTTCTTCGTGCGAACGAGAATCCAACTCTTGTTCTTGTTTCTTCAGTTCCCACTGGTCTAAATTATCATCAATGGCAGAGAGCCGTGAAGATGTCGCTTTTATCCAAAAACAAGCTCAGCTTTGTCGATGGGTCAATTATGCAACCTGCTCGCATAAATCCTTTATTTGTTCCTTGGGAAAGATGCAACAATTTGGTAATATCTTGGCTCATTCATTCTGTTTCACCGTCCATTGCACAGTCTATTATTTGGTTAGACTCTGCATGTGAGATCTGGAATGATCTCAAAGCTAGGTTTGCTCAAAGTAATTCTTTTCATATATGTGATCTTCAACTAGAAATTTATACTTGTCAACAAGGAATTCTCTCTTTACATGAGTACTTCAGTAAACTGAAAATCTTGTGGGATGAATTACATATCTTGCGTCCTATCCCATCTTGTTCTTATGTTCCTCAATGTTCATGTGGTCTTTCCAAGAACATTAGGGACTTTCATTAAATGATCAGGTCATGGTTTTTATTAAGGGACTAAATGAAACTTATTCGATTGTGAAATCCCAAATTCTATTAATGGATCCCTTGCCTTCCTTGAATAAGGCATTCTCTTTGGTTATTCAATAAGAAAGACCTTTGGCCTCTGACATCAGTGCCTTAGCTGTTAAAAGTAATCTTGTTTCTGCACATAGAAAGTTTTCTACTAACTCTGATACCATGACAAAAAACTGAATTGAAGAAAGATCAAAAGAGTGTATATTTCTACCAATAGCATATGGGTATTTATACAACGTGGCTGGATTAACTAACTAACTAACTAACTACTATAATGACTATATAATTCTAACACTAATGTTAATTTTAAATTTACATATATTATTATGAGTCAAAATAAAAGATATTTCGCAACTAATCTCTGCCTATCAATTCAAATTTATGATATTTAGTAACTAATTTTTGCATATCAAAATTTAAATTCTTCAGCTTTTACATATATTTTAATAATTATTTGAATATAGATTAAAAGAGCAATCTAAAATAGTTATATTGGTGGAATATATTTTAATATTTATTTGAATATATATTATAAAACAATATAAAATACTTATATTGATCAACTAATTTTATGACTTTCTTTTCAAAACACACATTTAATCTTTTCTGTTGTGTCATTTTTACTTATTTATAATGAACATATAAGGAAAATAATGATGGGAATGTAAGCTTGAATTGAAATTCCCTTTTCTAGATATATGAGGAAAGTGATTATTCGTAATTAAAAGAACTAAAAAAGGAAGAAAATAAAGTAAGATGAGTGAAAAATAAGGAATAAGGGTTGTAAAATTGAATTTTATTTTTTCGATGATAAACAAGTCCATAAAACAACAAGAGGATAAAATTGGATGTGAATTTAATGTTAGAAAATTAAGACAGAATATGATCTTGTGCGTAGTAGAATAAGAACGGTAATTTTTTGTTTGACTTCCCAAAAATCAATTCACTTTAAATTCTATAACATAATTAATGTATAAAACAAATAAATCCTAAATCATAACTTTGTAACTTATTGTAAATCTCGATCATTTTCTTGTGGCTCTACTGGAATCAAATTTTAAAACCGATTATTCACAATAATTATATAAGTGCTCGGTTTCTAATATGTTAGAGCATAGGACAAATTCTGGTATATTTCATTATTCTATACATACACGTGTATGGCTAATTATTTTCCTCTCTCTCTCATGTAACAAACTCTGTCATAAACATCTAATATAAATATACAATCTAAGAACACACGTTGTGTGTTGAAAATTCTATACCTAACTTAGTGTTTTCTTTCTTGGTATCAGAGCATATTCTTCAATTGCTTCCCCTTCAATGGCGTCTTCTGCTACCTCTATTTCGACTACCCACATCTCCAAAACATATTCTCTTTTTAATTCCTCCAGCCAAACGACCTCTATTAGGTTGGATAGAGGAAACTATCTCGTGTGGGAATCTGTAGTCTTACCACTGATCGAAGGCAATTATCTCAAGTCATATATTAATGACTTTGGTTCGACACCTCCTCGGTTTGTCTTTGAAGGAGCAGAAATGATTACAAATCCAGTCTTCGACGAATGGTATGATATTGATAGACTTCTAGTTGGCTAGATACGTAATACAATGACCCAAGAAATTAAAGCTCAACTGCTTCACTGTCACACAGCTCGTGATCTTTAGGTTGGTGCTCATAATCTCAGATATGCGTCAATGAAATCACGTGTCATGGTGCTCAAGTCGAAGCTCCATCAAACACGCAAAACTTAATGAAGATGGATGAGTATATTAGTAAAATGAAAAGTATTGCAGATCAGTCAATATTGGCCGGAGCTCCTGTTGCCACAAAGGACCTCATTCTTCATACACTAAATGGTCTTGATTCAGACTATAATGTTGTTGTGGTAAAGCTAGTTGATCAACCTAATCTCACCTGGATTGAAGCATAATCTGCTCTTCTTGCATTCAAAAGTCTTCTGGAACAACTTAACATTTTTCGACTCTATTGGTTCAACCTACTGCAAACATTGCTCAAAGTGATGACACTGAAAATCAATCCTCTAATATAAATTAAAATATCACCAAGCAAAGTTTCGAGAGAAGGTCACGTGGAGGCTCTTGAGGATGACGAGGTTGTGGAAATCGTGGTGGCTTCAACAATGGAAATCAACCATATTGTCATTTATATGAGAAACTAGGACATGTAGTAGCAAACTGCTATCATTGTTTCCACAGAAATTTTCAACCTCCATCAAGCTTTGAAGTGGTTTTGGGAACTATTCAGCTCCATAAGCTTTCTATGCTAACTCATCAGAAGGATACTACGCTCATCCATGAACAGTATCCGATCCATCATGGTATATGTATAGTGGGGAAAACTATCATGTGACTTCGTATGCTGATCAACTGGAAAACATCAATCATTCTGGTAAGACTCATCTTTATACTTGCACTAGAGAACCAACTCGTGTAGTTGGAATAGGTTCTACTTTTTTACCTACATCCAACTCCAGAATCTACCTCAAAGACGTATTGTTAGTACCCTCTGTAACTAAAAATCTTATGAGTGTTAATAAACTCACTAAGGACAATTCAATAGATGTTCATTTTACTAATGATGGTTGTGCTATAAAGGACAAGATGACAGGTCCTCCTTTGGTACGTGCGATATCAAGTCAAGAAATGTATCAGATGTATGAACATACTCCGATGGCTCAAGCTTATATGGCATCACTTACACAAAAAGAAAAAGAGTTCCTAAAATGACACTACAAGCTAGGACATCCCAGTGATAGAGTTTTAAAGCAAATATTAAATAAATGTAATGAGAATGTTCAATATCTGAATTTTATTTGTGAAGCATGTCAATATGGCAAATCAAAACAACTACCCTTTTCCAAATCTCTGTCTCATACTTCTTCTCCTTTGGAACTAGTTCATACTGATCTTTGGGGATCCTCACCAGTTCAATCAATAAGTGGCTATCAATTCTATATTCATTTTGTCGGTGATTACAGTAGATACACCTAGATATATCCACTGAAACACAAAGGTGAAGTTGTGAATTCCTTTAACTTGTTTCAAGCATAAGTTGAAAATTACTTTAACACAAAAAGCAAAACCATACAATGTGATAATGGCACAGAATATAGATCTTTTGTGAATGTGACACAAGTAGTAGGAATTGAAATGAGGTTTACTTGCCCGTATACTTTCGCACAAAATGGGAGAGCAGAACTCAAACATCGACATGTGGTTAAGATGGGATTAACGTAACTAGCTCAAGCTCAGTTGCCTCTCACATACTGGGTAGATGATTTTCAAATGGCAGTATTTCTCATCAACCGACTACCAACAACTATACTTGAAGGTTCCACTCCTCTATTTCAGCTTTATAGCATAGAACCTGATTAGAAAAACTTACAGCCCTTCGGCTTTGCATGTTATCCTTGTCTAAAACCATATAATGAGCATAAGTTCCAATTCCACAGTCAAAGGTATGTCTATCTCGGACCTAGGTCTCAACATAAAGGATGTAAGTGTCTCAGCTCTTTAGGAAATATATATATATCTCACGTCATATTGTATTTAATGCCTCGTTCTTCCCATGCACTACAGGTTTTCTTAATCGACTAGTAACTTCTACTGAAAATGAATGTATTATTCCCTTGATAATTACTCCAAACAAAGAAAGCAGCAACATGACAGCATCCTCAACCTCCAGTGACAAACATGTTGGCTTATCAGATAAATCTCCTACAACTATACTCTCCTCACATGAGTCTCGTTCATAAGGCCATCAGTCTTTTTCAACAAATAGAATAAGATCTAGTGGACCAAACATCAGTGAACAAGAAATGGATCAGCTCAGAAGCTTGTTCGAAAGGCAGGAATAGACAAACACACACCTGATGATTACACGAGCAAAGGATGGTATATACAAGCCGAAACATCCATTTATTGGACTCCTTCACTCTACAAAATCAATTTGTTTAGCACAGATCACAGAACCTCTAAACGTCACAAAAACTTTAGCTTCATTACATTGGAAGCAAGCAATGATTGATGAATTTGAAGCTCTTCAGCGCAAGTCCCTTACATCGATACACAGAAGATAGTTGACTGTAAATGGGTTTTCAAGACAAAGTTGAAACCAGATGGCTCCATCCTCAAGCATAAAGCTTGACTGGTAGCAAAAGGATTCCAGCAGGCACCAGGCATTGATTATGGAGAAACGTTTAGTCCTGTGGTTAAACCAACAACAATCCAAATTGTTTTCACCATTGCCGTCACTTATGGATGGGAGATTCGACAACTAGACGTTAATAATGCGTTCCTTAATGGTTTTCTTCAAAAGAATGTTCACATGCGCCAACCTGAAGGCTTCTGTGATCCTCGACGTCCAAATCATGTGTGTAAATTGATAAAAGCAATTTACGGACTAAAGTAAGCACCTTGTGCATGGTTCGATCAATTATGTTTGACTCTATTAAGCTGGGGATTTTAGAATGCTAAAAGTGATTTATCACTATTCTTTCTATGAACGAAGAAGCTCACAGTGTTTATTCTTATATACGTCGACGATATACTCATCACCAGTAATAATCCTTTCTACCTAAAATCTTTAGTTCTGAAGCTAAATAATCTATTTTCCTTGAAAGATCTTGGTCCCATCTACTATTTTCTAGGAATAGAAATCTACAGAGATAGAATGAGTATTCATTTGAGTCAAGCTAAGTATACATTGGATATCCTAAAGAAGTTCAATATGATGGACTGTGAGTCAGTACCGACTCCAATGGTCATTAGACGACAGTTTTCAAAACACGATAGTACACCCATGAAAGATCCATCCCTCTACCAACAAGCTATTGGATCTCTTCAATATCTTACCACCACCAGGCCTGATATAGCTTACTCGGTGAATAAACTTAGCCAATTTCTATCTCAACCTACTGATATTCATTTTCAAGGAGTGATATGTATTTTTAGATATCTCAAAGGCACATGTCAACTTGGTCTACATATTAAGCCTTTCAAATCTCTTCAAATGACTACATACACGGATGTAGATTGGGCTACAAATGTCGATGATAGAAAATCTGTAGCTAGTGTTTATGTATATCTTGGAAGCACGTTAATTTCTTGGAGCTCTCGCAAACAAAGAGTTGTCTCTCGTTCAAGTTCAGAATCTGAGTACCGAGCCCTTGCAGATGGTGCAGCCGAGGTTAAATGGATATGTTCATTACTGACTGAGCTTGGGTTATGTTTGTAAAAACCTTTTATGGTTTGGTGTGACAATATGAGCGCTCGAGCTTTTGCTGCCAACCCAGGTCAACATGCACATAGTAAACACATAGAGATTGACATTCATTTCATCCATGACCTCATACTTCCAGGTTTCATCAATGTTCATTATGTACCTTCCTCTTATCAAGTAGTAGATTGTTTTACCAAGGCATTAACTCATTCTTCCTTTCTTCAACATCGGAACAAACTCAGATTGACAGCAACACCCTCTCGTTTGAGGGGGAATGTTAGAGCATAGGACAAATTCTGTTATACTTCATTATTCTGTACATAAACATGTATAGCTAATTATTTTCCTCTCTCTCTCATGTAACAAACTCTGTCATAAATGCCTAATATAAAAATACAGTATGAGAACACACGTTGTGTGTTGAACATTCTATACGTAATATAGTGTTTTCTTTCTGGTATCCATACGAATTGATTGAGAAAACTCTACAAATCGTATAAATATGAATAAGTAAGAAGCATTAGTTCCTTTAGAGCCAATATCTATTTATAATAAACTTATGATATTTTAGTAATTTCATCATACTTTAATTAATTTTTACTAAATGCTAATTGAGCTTAAATAAAATTCAATATCTCATATTAGTCCTTATTTATTAAGTATCTCATATTTAATTATAAAGTTTCTCAAACTTTATAATCAAGTCCAACTTGATTACATTACATATTCTCTCATTACCCGTTCTTGGTCTATGATCCATTAAATGTTTAAACTAATTTAATTTATCTTTAATTCTCTAATAAAATAATTTATATCCATAAATTAAGATTATCAATTAGCAAGACATCATTAACACACAAATATTAAGAATATTAAAGTGATTTTGACTAACTTTATGTACATAATTTTTTTCATATAATTAAATCTTTTATCATACAATATTTCTATTAGACATAGAGAGGAAATTTAACGTATACTCTATTTAAGTCCAATTATATTAATCTAAACCATTAGCAAATTAATTCTATTAAATTAAAAACTATTTTCAAATTATCATTCTTCCTTAGCCAAGATTTTCTGAATCAATATTAATCGATAATAATAAAATATTCTCCTTAATTAATTTAAGATAATGAATCTTATATTGATAACTTAACTATCTTTATATAATTTATGCTATATCAAATAACTACCAATTAAGCTATAATAATCTAGAATAGGTCATAAGTAGTATTAAAATATGGTAATCCCTATATGAGATATTTTGAAGATCTCAAGTCAAATAAATACTTATACAATCATCAATAATAAGAATTCTCATAGATATTTAAGTAATATTTCAAATAGAAATCTCATATCGGGTTATTCAACTTAACTTATTATCTAATAAACACTCGTATATTTGTTTAAATATCTCTATATTTTTAGTTTATGAGATCGATTACTTTTCAAAGGAAGAGACATAACACATGTTAGTCTTTCTATGTTAAATGTCTACTCTTAATAGAATAATAATTATGAATAATTTAGTGGTAATGCATAAACATAATATAAATCTCATAATTATGTTATCATCATAATTTTACAATGTGCACTTATCTGATAGACTTTATCTTATATATCAATTAATTAGATGAATATACATAAGATAAATAATGTCTTTAAATTATCATGTTGTAAAAATACAAACAAATAATTGGTTGCAGAGAATAAATAAAGAAATACAAAAAGAGGATGTCTTTTTATGAAGTGAATACTTTACTAAGTGCCTATTTGGTTGAACTTTTGGAGGGTAAATACAAGGAAATGAGTACCGTTCCGTACCGGCCAAAAAACGGAACGGTACGGGAGAGGGAGGTACCGGCCTCAAATATCGGCCGGTACCGGACATTTTCGCATGGTACTGGCCGGTACTGACAATACCATAAGGTACCGGGCCGGTACCGTGAATTTGAAAAGTCTGAGGACTGATTTGAAAAAAAAACCTAAAACTACAACCCCCCCCCGACGTTCTCTTCTGTCGGCTCTCATTTTTTGTTTT
>JAOTAY010000007.1:7851080-7869221 GCA_025629805.1 Erythroxylum baracoense | reverse complement strand
ATGTTGACGATATCCTTCTTGCTGCAAATAATATGGTTTTGTTACATGATGTCAAGAATTTTCTTTCTAATAATTTCAAAATGAAAGATATGGGTGAGACATCCTATGTGATTGGAATAGAACTATTCCGTAATAGATCACAAGAATTGTTAGGATTGTCTCAGAAAGGTTCTATCGAGAAACTATTAGAAAGATTTAAAATGAAAACATGCTCTGCAGGGATAGTTCCAATTCAGAAAGGGGAAAATTTTAGTCAAATGCAATGTCTACAAAATGATTTAGAATGTAAAGAAATGGAATCTATTGCTTATGCGTCCGTAGTTGGTAGCTTAATGTATGCTCAAACATGCACTCGGCTATATATCAGTTTTGCTATTAGAATTCTAGGTCGATATCAAAGCAATCCTGGAATGGACCACTAGAAAGTTGTAAAGAAAGTCTTTAGATATTTACAAGGCACCAAAGACTATATGCTCACATATAGAAAATCAACCTATCTCGAGGTGATAGGTTACTCGAATTCAGACTATACCGGTTGTGTAGACTCACGGAAATCTACATTCGGTAGTTGGGAGCTTAATGTATGCTCAAACATGCACTCGGCTAGATATCAATTTTGCTCTTAGAATGCCAGGCCAATATCAAAGCAATCCTGGAATGGACCACTGGAAAGCTGCAAAGAAAGTCCTTAGATATTTAAAAGGCACCAAAGACTATATGCTCACATATAGAAAATCAACCTATCTCAAAGTGATAGGTTACTCGGATTCAGACTATGCCGGTTGTGTAGACTCACAGAAATCTACATTTGGTTATATGTTCCTATTAGCTGGAGGAGCAATTTTAGAAAAAAAGTATAAAGCAGTCAGTCATTGCTACTTCCACTATAGAGGCTAAATTTGTGGCGTGCTTTGAGGCTACGATTCATGGATTGTGGTTATGGAACTTTATTTTAGGTCTTAATCTTGTCGACAGTATTGCTAGACCGTTAAGAATTTATTATGATAATTCCACCGCTATTTTCTTCTCTAAGAATGATAAGTATTTAAAGGGTACGAAACACATGGATTTGAAGTACTTGTCTGTAAAAGAAGAAGTGCAAAAATATAAAGCTTCAATTGAGCATATTGGTACAGTTCTAATAATTGTGGATCCGTTAACTAAAGGCTTACCACCCAAAATATTTATTGACCATGTTGAACTAATGGGCCTTATAGATAAGTCCTTGTTAACATAGAGTTCTGACATGTATATATACATATGATTGTCTTACTCGAATTGTTATGACACTTGTGAATTCAATTACAATCATCTTTTTTGCTCATTTACTTGTTACCATATTATGTTGTATATAATAATTGTTTCCATGAGATAACAAATTACAGAATTACCCACTTTACAATTTTGTGAGTTGAGTTGATTATATGATACATGGGAGGAATCATGTTGTATAACTTGTGATCGCCATGATCCCATCATCTTAATTCACTTAAGGATGACTTGATCGATTCAATGTATTGTGTACACTGAAAGTTTTATTGTTAAATCAGCAAGTCGTAACATGGGCCAAGTGGGAGATTGTTAGATTAATTTTAATAATTAATTAGTAGCCCATGTAACTTATAGCTTTGAGTCTAATGGAAAGAACCGAAGATTATGGTTATTGGGTCTCACAGAGTTGGACTCAAATGAGTCCAAGACCCTTTTCCTCTCTCCTTTAAACAACCCATCTTCCAATGGAAACATATATATATATATATATATATAACGATCTCATATGTTTCTGTAACGTTAAGGAGATATACGACATTTTTCTGAAAAGAAAAGGAAGAACACTTTTTAGAAGCAAAAGAAGGGCATTGTTTTCTAAACCATTGGATAAAGCAAATCACAGAAGAAATAAAAGGAAGAGAGGGAATAAAACTATCAAGAACTTCAAACAATATGGAGTCAGGTTTGTCTTTATATATTATTGTTCGATCCATAAATGTCTTATAAGGGCTTCAGGAACAACAAACCAAAAGGACACAAAATGAGAGAGGGACCAAAACAGAGGAAGAAGGAGATGTACTACACGACAGTGAATCGAGAGAAGAGAGAACATGTAGTAGATACTTGGACATAGATGGTAGACACTTGAAAATGGAGGAACCACATGGGGAAGGAGAGCTTACTTAACACCAAAGTTTTTAAGTAGCCCAAAGAATCTACATCTAGTGGAAGCTTACGAGAGAGAAAGAGACAGTAGAAGCCAGCCAAACATAGGAACAGGAGAGAAGCATCTTGGTAGAACAACTAACAAGAAGGGATGGGAGATAAAGAGAAAGAGGAGCATTTTTTGACAACTTATTCTTTGGTAATAGAGAATTGAAATGATTTCACCTTGAATCCAAATTTTATAATATTGTCAGTAGGGGACTTTCAAATTCTTAAATTGTTCCTAATTTGGCATGATTCAATATGGTATTCAATGGGAGATAAGACACAAAAAACTTACGAGGAGCTTAGTTAACAGGTTTGGAAGACATCAATGAGTATGAGAATGAAAAAAGTCAGTTTATTATATATTATCATTGCATGAATCGTATTTTGATATCTGAATTTTAGGGATTACTCCATACCTCCCAAATATGTGAGGAATAAAAGTTATTTCTTCCTTTTTTTTAGTAAAATAATATAATTAATTAAAATTAAATATATTCTAAATAGAATTAATTAGAATATATTAAATATAATTAATTATAATATATTAAATATAATTATATAATATAATTAATTGGAATAAATTAAAATTAAATATAATTGATTAATATATTAAATTTTGATAAAAATTTAAATAACTTTTATTTTCCATTTTTGAAAACATTATAATTAATTAAATATCATTCATTAGAATATATTTAAATTAAATATAATTAATTAAAATATATTAATATTAAATATAATTAATTAGAATATATTTCTCAAGATTTTCAACAAACCAACAATTATCAATAATTATTATTATTATTCCTTGGTCCTAACTAACTATTATAATTATAATGATTATATTTATTCTCGTTCCGATTATCATTACCTTGTTTGAACCAACTATCCCCTTATACTTGTGGAAGGAGTGAGGAAAAACTTGGGCATTAAAAAAATTTAATGAAGTTAGAAAAGAACAAAAAAGAAGTTTTTCAAACTCAAATGTCACGATAAGGATAAATTAGTAATATTGAGGGATTATAGATTCAAAAGTGTCTAACCTTTTGAAATTTTATCAATATAATTAATTAGAACATATTATAATTAAATATAATTAATTAGAATATATTAAAATTTGATATAAAATTTAACTAATTTTTTATTTTTTTTAACAAAACAATATAACTAATTAGAATATCATTAATTAGAATATATTAAAATTAAATATAATTAATTAAAATATATTAAAATTTGATGTGAAACAAATTTTTAACAAATTTTTATTTTCCCTTTTTAGTAAAACAATATAATTAATTAGAATATATTAATATTAGATATAATTAATTAGAACATATTAAAATTAGAATATATTTCTCAAGATTTTCAGCAAACCAACCACTATCAATAGTAATGGTAATTATTCTTTCGTCGTAACTAACTATTATAATTATAATGATTATATTCATTCTCGTTCCTATTACTATTATTCTGTATGAACCAACTGCCCCCTATACTTGTGGAAAGAATGAGAAGAAAAGACTTGGACATTAAAAAAATTAATGAAATTAGAAAAGAACATAAAAGAAGTTTTTCAAACTCAAGTGGCACGATAAGGATAAGTTTTTCAAACCCAAATGTTGCTCCACGTAACATTTGGTAGATACGCTTCATCAGCAAAAACAACTTTTTAAACTAATTTATACCAGTTTTGGAAAGTTAATTATTAATTGTAAATTTTTGAAAGTTCAACACTAAATTGAAATTTTCATAAAAAGTTAAATGCTGTTTAATTTGTTATGTCTAATATCAATTATAAAACTAAAAAGATAACGGACAATTTCATCATTTAATGGTCACATTTAAACATTATAAAAAAAATAAATCTCAATTAGTAACTTAATTAGCTTGTACTTTAAAATTTTATTATTTATGTTTTACACTAATCAAAATTTTATGATTATTACTAGTAGCAGTAGGCGAGTCGAGTTAACTATATTTAAGTTCTTTTTTTTTCGATAGTAATGAGTATTCTAAGGTAGTCGTTAATTGAGTTGAATCATTGAGTTCATATCGGAACGTATCGAATCCTTCACTAATTCGAGTTTAGGTTGAATTGTGTTTTCTAGTTTCAACTTGATCCGATTTGATCGTGTTTTGTACAATCCTAAAATTGCGACTACGCTGTCCCGTATTCATTCTACCAATATTTTGCAATTCTCGCAAAGGGAAAGTACCATTAATGCAAGCTGAAAACTTATAGTTGGTAGTTGTGTACGAGTACCGACTGAGGTCTTTCAGTTTCAATAAACTTAATGCAAGTTAACGACTTTGACGTAATCAGTCTAGAGACCCGTAGAGGGTATACCAGTACCGGTTGGGGTCTTTCCAGTTTCAAGGTCTGAATTGCTACTCAATTATGGGACTCATGGTATCTTTTAACTCCAAAGAGAACTGCAAACTGCTCAAGCCGGTGTTTCTATTGCTATCTGTTAACTCCAATGAGAACTGCAGAAACTGCTCAAGCCGGTGTTTCTATTGCCTTTCTCCAGTGTTAATGACAAGTTGATACAGTTATTAGGAATTGACCTGATCAACCAGGTAACCTTGGAAGATTATTCGTATCATGCCATTTTACCTGAAAATTAGACCGACAAATGGCATAGGAGTTCCTAGTGCTTGATCAGCACAACTTCATCTATCCTGGCAAAGTAACGCACAAGCATCCAAACTTTGACGACAAGTAAAATTTTCTGTTCAGTAATTGGGGAGCAGATTGATACTGATCAAAACTTGCTCTTATCCAACTTCATCCAATCAATTTCTGAGTCATGGAACAGAAAATATACCAGGTTAACACCGCAACAACAGCTGCGATTTCTACCAGATTCTTTATTCAATGCCAACGGTTTTCTCGAATCTGCAATTCAAACCATGACAACAGATACAGGAATTATGATGAAAATTGGCATCCACAAGAAAACATGGGAATTCCCCATTGCAAATAAATACAGCCTAGTACAGTTAGTTAAGTAATAGCCAGGGAAAGATGCGCAACACAAACCAAAATGGAAAAGCCTGAAACTACTATAAATTTTGTTTAAAATCCAGGGACTACATAACGTTCTGGAAAGAAGAATTTCAATTATTTAGAGAGAAAATCTTCCATTTCAAAAACATAAATGGAAGCTAGCTTCTCCCTTTTACTAATATGACACCGCACATATCTGCTTTGTACAGTTAAGTGAACCAATCTGTGACATTGTGGAAAAACTCCAATTGGAAGTATTCAAACAATTACTTGGATGCCTTGTGACAGTACGTTTTGTTTTGGCTAGCAGCTGCTGACATAACCCGCAAACGACTGGCAATATCTGTAAAAGAAGGCCTTGATGCAGGATTAGGAGCCCAACACAGCTCCATCAACCTTTTCCATTCAGGATCACAGAGACTTGGAATGGCTGGCCTCAAAGTATTATTCACAATTCCTCCTGGACCTCATTAACAAATGTTACAAACGTATACGAGGTGCTAAAAATCCATAAAGTGTATCAGATAATGAATAAAATATAAAAACATTAAAACCAACTTGGGTGTTTCTGTTTTCAGTATATATCTAAAAATGACTTTTCAGGTAAATTGATAATATGCTTTCCTTGTGAACTTCATTTATATGTATATTGAAAGCTACACACTTCCAGTGTTGGAATCAAGTCCAACATTCAGATAAGTAGTTTCGTTTTCCTTTCTGCAATTGAAAGCCGTGTAACCCAAATTAAATAGTTTCAAGTTTGCGAACACTGCCGGATCTTCAAACAATGGTTACTGATCTTCTTCTTTGAGGTAACACTATTGATATAGATATGAATCTGTACTATTCAATGCGTTTTCCAGTTCCAGGTTAATCTGAACACAACTTTCCATAGAGAAAACTACAAGTTCTTCATTCCTCAACTATCCTGTCTATATCTTACTACTAGAAATTATGTGACTTCCCCTGTAAAATTAATCAATTTATTGAGCACAACAAATACAGCACAAACAACCAATGCATAAATGCAGACCATGTATGAGTACAAACGCAGAAGTAATTTCTAATCCAGGATCAAAATGCTTTAAGCGAATCACACAATTTTCTACAATTCCAAGGATGATATTTTTTAAATATCCAATCATAGAGAGGAAAGGAAATGAAAATGAGAGAAAAGATGATAAAATGAGACTTTTCAAGGAAAAAAAATCTGATCATGGTCCTACTTGACACAAAAAAACATTTCAATGGATGATTGAAACAAGTTCCATCCCTTCGTTCAATTGGAGGGATAAATTAAGAATCAGAAACATTGATACGATAGTTTTCAATCAGGCCCTCATTCCCACAGACTGAAATATTGCAAAATTGGTTCCCCGTGAGATTAAAAATTTTCTTTATGGTTAATGCCCTTCTGACTTTTAAGGTATGATCGGGAATTTTAACAGCTGTTTATTTTCAATTCTATGTGGCTCCTATTTCTTCAATTGTTGAAATTATTAAATCCTCTTACTGAACCATGCATCAATTCAGAGGGAGTTGATCCATTTGTGCAATTAAGTATAATGCTCTAAATCATAGGAGCTTATGAAAATTGATTTTGTAGTAACAAGTGCAATAAATAGAAGCAGCAGAAAAAGAGAAGACAGCCAATACAAAAAAATACAAAAGAGAAGTTAAATTTCCTAAAGTCGGGAACAAATAGAATTCAGACTTGTACTTATTGGCTATTATCTGTAACTAACATAGTTTGATGTCCACTTAATCTCATCCTACTGAGTACATTAGACCCTAGGCATCCTTGCATATTGGAAACTTGATTTTTGGCATTTATGTTGACAGCCATACTAGTGTACAAGGGCAATCGTCAAAGCACAAAAAATTATCAAGCTAAAACATTTAGTCGCTACAACATGCCATTCCTTTAGGCCCAATTTCTATAGTCTTGCTATGTTCATTTGTATTGTTATTATAATTGGTAATTAATCAGATAAAACCTAGTAATACAAGCAGAAACCATAACTTACAAAAAATACAAGCAGAAACATAAAAGAACAAAGAAAAACAGCGTATTAAATTAGCACCTATGATTGCACCATAGTGCATCTTGGCATATGGTTCCTCGCCAGTCAGAATTTCCCACAAGACAATTCCAAAGGAGAAGACATCAACCTGAGAATTAGCAGAAATTTTCTTAATGTACAAATTCCTGGTCCAAATATTATATAAAAGATCATGTTTGTTGAGACAAGTATATGACTTATTCCTAGTAAATGGTCATTAAGGTGTTGAGACAAGTATATGACTTATTCCTAGTAAAATGGTGATTAAGGACTAAACTAATTCACCTATTTCTCTAATTAGCAATAATGGATCTTATAGGTATAAACCGCACATCTTTGTTATTATACATGAATGATACAAAGTGACTATGTCAGTCTCTCTGATTCTCAAATTTTCTATCTAGTTACAAACTTGGGGACAATAATCATGAACTCAACTATGATTTCCCTAATTTTTCTTGTATCATTCACAGAAACAAAAGACCAGAAAAAGCAAATAAACAAGATGAGGAATAAACTTACTTTTTCAGACACCTTACTGCTATTACCATTTAGCAGTTCAGGTGCCATCCATGGTAGAGTTCCTCGTACACCTCCAGAGACCAAGGTATTGCGCTTGATTTTGGACAGGCCAAAATCACCAACCTAAAGTCATCAATTACTGAGTTAACGAACACCAAACTTTTAAGGATTGGATTTTTCACATTCCTCAAGAGCATACCTTGCAGATTGGATGCAACGGATCTTTCAAGTTGACAAGCAAGTTGTCACACTTCAAATCAAAATGAACAATGTTCTTTGAGTGGAGATATTCCATCCCAAAAGCTGCATCCATAGCTATCAATAGCCTCTTGCAACGATCTAAATACCTTCAGGTTCACGTAAATATAAATGTAAAGAGGCACAAGGAGGAGAATGAACTGACCATTCATTAGCAAGCTATTTGAGCTCATCCAGATCTGAGAATGCTTTAATTATTGTACTTTCCCATAATCATTATGTAAAGTTTTAATAGCCCCACAACCAGAAAAAGTTCTAGAACACCTAGAACATCAGCTTAATGTAGCTAAAAGATGGCAAATTGAGATTATAGTATCGTTCAATTGTAGGATTTACCTATCTTTCCGAAGTAAAACATGTCTAAGAGAACCATCAACCATGTACTCAGCCACAGTAGCCAATGTTCCCCCAGGACCATCTTGCACTACACCATAGAATGCCACAACATTTGGATGTTGAAGCTTTGAAAGGATGTCTGCTTCCCCCCAAAATTCTAATGCCTAAGACAAAATAATATTTCATCAAAAATCCCAAAATAAAATGAAGAAACAAGTACCAAATTTGGTATGTATTTAGCTAAAATAACGTGCATCATTGGAAAGGAAGACAAAAGGTTAACACATCTCAGCAGCTAAGCAACAATTACCAATCTCTTTTGCTCTGATGATCGACCAGTGAAACAAATTTTCTTCAGCCTCTTGATGGCAACATCTGTTCCTCTCCATTTTCCATGATACACAGTCCCAAAAGTACCAGAACCTAGTTCTTTTAACTCTTCAAGATCATCATTTTTTATAATCTGCATTAGGTTAAGAAACAATAACTTAATTTTATTGTGAATAAATTCCAATTGAATAATCTCAAGTTTACATTCAAAGAACCAGAAGGAGGCGAACATGTATGAGAAAGAATACCAAGGCATAAAAAAGAGTTTCTGGATAGCATCAAAAAACTATCTCCATGCTAACGCACACATACATACTTATACCCACATGCCTGTTATATTTAAGATAAAGGCATAAATCACAGACTATTAGGAAAATGTATTGGTCGCATGAAAAATAATGTTTTTGGAAAATTAAAAAGTAGAAGTATTAAAAACCTCTCTCCCCCCTTGCACCTCCATTACAGATGAGATATTCATACCAGTTAGGGGTAAGGCTGCATACTTTTGGATGTCCCTAGACCCTACATTCAACGGGACTTTTACTAGATTGTTGTTGTTTGTTTGTTTGTTTGAAGAATTGAAGTTTAATGAAGTAGGTAATGTTCGAAAGTTCTCTGATATTGTAATAGAAATCCTACAATGTGCTAGAGGGGACAATAGGGAAGAATTCCTGACAACTTAATGACATCAAAGGATGAGGCCTCAAAAAAGTTTCAAGATAGCATAGGCAGACAAGCTTTTAGTGGTGTCATACAACAAAAAATATATATCAAAATTTTTCCAACAACAAAGCAACAATATCTATTATACATACTAAATGAAAAGGCCAAGGTGATTATAGAATCCTGACTGATAACCAGAACCCTCATCCCATCTATTTTATTCTTGACAAGAAAGTTGTAGTTTAGAAGGCACAAAGACGTAATTAATTGTTGCTAAAGCAGCATGAAGAAACCCAAATCAAAGAAAAACAAATCCACTGCTGTTTACGGTCAGCTAATAATAAGCTCTTGGCTCACTTTCTCGTGAAAACCACTATCATTTCATGCAGAGAACGATATATATGCAACAATAACAAAAGTTGCAGCAAGACACCTACACTAGTTTGAAGAGGGCATTTGGTCAGGTTCCACTGACTTGTGTCTATATTTCTGTTGAGGAAGAAAGTTAGGTGGCTACCCAAATCATTTTTTTTTTCCTTCTCTCAGTACTACTTTTATTTTGGCTTCAAATGGTTAGTCAAATTAGGGCAACTTAAAAGTAAAAAGAGAGTATCAGTTTACTCATATTTGGTCTTTCTCACAAAGTCAAGTAACATTCAACTGTGGGATGACTATGAGAGGGCAAAGAAAAAAAACCTTATAGGAAGAATCAACGTTAAGGGGTTCCAATAGCAAACAGTGCAAGTACACAAAGAAACGATAATTTTGAGAGTCAGTAGAAAATGATAATATCCAACTTTTACCTGCAAAGTGTTGATATCAAAACCACCCAGAGAGGGATCAAGAGGAGGAAAGCCAACATATCTGTTTCCTGAATTCCCATCCTAAACCATCAAAGTTAAGTTGCTTCGGGTAGCTGATTAGGAATGAATTCTCAAATGAAATCACCAAACAACAACACATACCTCATACTGAGACTCCGGTGATCTCAGATTTTCTATCATAGCTTCAAACTGCAGACTTTCACTCTCTTTAACTTGGGAATGATCAAAATCAGAATGCATTGTCAAGTCAGCTTCTCCTACTCCAGATAAATTATGCCCATTGTTTTCACCAACATTAAATTGTGAATATCCAGGGTCCATTGAAACCCCATCTGTTGCTAAAGGAGAATAACCATAGGAATCAGAATCTCCTCCTCCAACCTTTGTAAAAGCTGGCCCTGCACCAATATGATCCTGGTCAATAAGAGAAGCATCATTTTGGACAGATTCCTCTTGTTCCAACTTCTGAAAATATGACCAGGGCTTAGGTTTATGATTATCCATATTTACACTCACACCAATTCCATCTCTATCCATTGGACCGATAACAGACTTATCCTCAGTAAATATGCCTTTGGAGAACATCTCAGAAAGGAGATCGTGGGGAAATCTATCATCAATTTCTATAATGATGGATTCACACTTTTTTGGCAACACTCCAGTGTGGGAAATTTCTTGATTTACTTCCTCAGTTGAGCTCTCTGTCAAAGATTTTGGCTGTGTGTGCTTCAAATCCTTATCACCAGTAATAGCCTTGCACACCATGCCCCCCAATATAGTATCTGGAAAATCAGATACATGATCCTTATGGTTCAGAACAGCAGCTACTGGTGTTAAAGCAGTGTGTCCTAATCCACCTTCTACCCTTTGCTCTAAAAGGAATATTTTGTGATTATCTGCAATACGATCTACTTCACCCTCATCCTTAAGAACCCTTCCTTGGTTTTCAGAATCTTTATTGCCAATATCATTTGGAATTTCCTGCTTGTGCCCATGCATCCAAACATCTTCAGTATCAGAAAGCTTTTTATTCGTAACAGAAACTGAAGTGGCAAACTCCTTGAACTTTTGAAATTGGGAAGGTCCATCATTGATGGTTTGGTCTGTATACAATTGTTTTGTGACTGAATTAGTGTCTTCAGAATTGGTAGGCAAGTTATTTTGGTGCAATCTTTCAACAGATTCCCCTTTTAGATTATGATCAGCAGTATCAGAATGAGAAATAAGAAACTGAGAACCAAGTGAATCATCAGACTTGGACATTCTATTCAGCAACTCTGCTTGGTCCCTGGGGATTCTCTCAGAATAGTAAACTCTCTGGGTTGGTAGATATGGTTTAAGGTGGTTTAAACCCATTGGATTGAAGGCAGGATCAAGACATCCTGCACCAAGCACACTAGTCGAGTTGGAACATCGAACATCTTCACAAGATCTAGGAACTTGTGCAGGATTCACAGTGTCTTCCGAAGAGGAGGCTTTTTCATCTTCCTGAAACCTTACCCCACTGATTGAAGGAAAAAATGGTGGATCTCTTGTTGACACAGAACTAGTAACTGGCACTTCATCAGCTGGAACTGAATGAACCTGCTCTACTGGTTGAGCTTTTTCCATATCACTCTCCTGCTGAACAGAAGCATCAGATTTCGGGCTTGCCTCCTTTACAAACATCTGTGAATTCTGTACTTGAAAACTACCATATGACTGTCCTTTTAGCAGTCCTTGTTGATTTATAACTCCATGAACACCAATAGAATAAGGAAATTCACCACATGGAGAGTAGTTAGGGGAGCTGTAATTAAAGTGAAAGGGTAAATGCTTAAGTTCTCCATGATCCATCACTTGTCTGTGATAAACTTGTGGATAGGTTTCGTAGCCAAGAGAGCCATCATGGAGAATTGGTCGCGGAGACTGAAAAGTGCCATTAAAGGGAGCAAGGCTAGTCCCAACAGTTACTGTTTCCACTCGACTAGCCTCCTTATCAGTTTTTGACTTATTTAATTCATCCAAATTATTGCCAGAAGAACTTGCTAACCCATGCATGTTTGAGTTTCTTCTACAGCCCAAATCCATACCATTTACAGCAGCTACATACTGGATCTCAGGATCGCCCTCCAGACTGCTCAAACCAAACTGAGCATCATCCAAGTCACTCGTGGAGAAAAGAAACATGCGAAGTTTCTGCAATCCCTCTCTGTCTTCAACTTCATTCCATTCATCCATCATATTTACTAAATCCTCATCACATGAAACAGAAACCAAGGCATCAAGATCTTCTCCAGGAAGCTGATACTTTAGGACATGAGCTTCATTATAGATAGCCAAAATCTTCTGTTTCAACTCCTGAAAAGAAATATCTCTACTTATGCGTATAATGCGTGTTTCACCTCCAACATATCTAAGTTTTCCATCACTAGGTCGGGGAAGGACTTTTCCGCCAAAACTGCAGAGCAGTTTCATTGTTGTAGAGGATTTATCAAAATCTCCTGAGGATGTATAATGGTGCATAAGTTCTCGGCTTTCATAACTAGATAATGTTCGAGGCATTACCTGAAATGACCCATAGCTGCTTCTCTCTTCATGCAAAGATGAGTTAGCTCTCTCAAATTCTTTTGAACCCCTCTCAACTATGGTGAGCATTGAAATATCTGAGCCACTTTCAGACCCTGTACGACTAATGCCTAAAATGCCTTTTAGTTCCATATAACCAGTTGCATAATTAGGTTCACTGGCAACACTTGGTGTGAAAGGCTTTCTAGGAATGAAGCGGTCCCGCATAAACTCAAAAGCAAACTCTTCCCCTGTCTGGATGGAATAATTAAGTACAGGCTTTACTTCAGAACCATTCAGATCAGCGACTCTAATAGTAGCGCTTCTACTTCTTAAAGAATCTGTCGCATGCTCATGTGATGGTTGCTGGAATCCATCATGTCCAGGCTCCGTGGAAGTATTTACACGTTGTTTGCGCATCTCAACCTGGTCCATAGATACATTGGTTCCTCTCCATCTATCTGAAAATGGAAAATTACTTTATGACCATGAAGACCTTGTGGAATTAATAATAACATAAACCATTAAGTGAGCAATTGTACAGACTCTGGTAGAAGCTGAAAATTACTAGGCATGCTAAGCTGAAAGTAGATGACTGTAGTAGGGAAAAACTTCTATGCTTTGTATTTCAATTTCCCCAAGAGATATCTCTGAAAGCTCCAAACAAAAATGATAAATGTGCAACCGCAATTCAGCATTCATCAGGAATATTGGAGTAAGAGTATGGAAAATCCAGAATTGAACCAATTTCCTCCAACATAAACCAAGGCTAAGCAGCCAATATCAGAAAATTAGCGTACACATATATTCTCCAAAATATGCTCTAGAATCTCTTCTAAACAATGATACTAAATTGGAAGCAGACTTTCAAGACTTGGAAGTTATGCACTCACAATACCCTGCAGAATCGTCAAAATTATATTCAAGAAAGAAAGTAGAACAAAAAAATTCATAAATTTCTCATCATTTGGGGGAGCTAACTACACTGGTCAGCTTTTATTTTAGGTAAAAAAAACATATATAAACATTTAAATAATTGTGCTACAATAGCCCATATCGAAAAGTACACTGATGAACAGGGTCAACTTATAAAGGTCTGCAATTAGAATGATGAGCTTGAAAATGGTCAAATGAACTCCCTCTACTATTAGAATTTGGAACTGAAGGTTGGTAGTTGAAGTAGTTAACAAATTGCCTGACTTTCAAGCAGTTGAGGTTTAAATCAGAAAGAATACAGCAAATGAAGGGCGAACACAACCCAATAACAAACTACGGACCATTGACACAAGATTATGGTTTTCAAAGTAGTCTTATACTGAACCTGAAACATAAAGACGAATCATAGAGAAGGGTAAGAAAAGTAATAATCAGTTATAAATGTCTAAGATTGAAGCTCACATTGTTTTACATGGAAATCAGTTGCACCCAGAAATTAAAAACAAATAATCTCGATGCAAGCAGCATAGCAAACAGTAGAGATCTAAAAGCATACATGCCCGCCAAATTCCTACGTGTTTACATATTACACAACTGAAGATGCAGCAGTTACTGAAAACCATTAGAACGAGACAACCAACCCTGGAGGGACACATGCCCTTGTTGCAGTCAGATATTTGAGACCATTCAGAAAAGGAGGTCACTAATAAACAAGCTCAAAAAGAAGAGCTCAGAACTCGAGCAGAACAAAAATCCAAAAAACATGTTAAGCACCGATGGATTTCCCAAACATGAAAGACAAAACTGGACGTTGACTACCTCCACTAAACTGGGAATGTGGGAAAATGGTTGAAAAGAAAAAGAAAACGCATAATACCTGAATGAACATGGGGATTAGGAAATCTCATCTATCTAAAGAGCAGCACTTGGTATTTAGCATAAACTGGATTAAAAAGCAAAAAGCCATGTAAAATTTCCGCCATTGCCTTGAGTTCACTCTCCAATACCAAAATAGCACGCTTCATTTATTATCTCCTCCATCTTCACTCACTCCCTCCTAAGCATATGCTCATGTGATTAAAATAACGAGTTATGTAAAGTTACGATGCTATCCTTTTAATGCCTCCTGAGTCCTGATTCAAGCAGTCCCTTTGACTTTTTAGCTTCTAAAGCAAGAGGATAGGATACTGTATATAAACGTCCACGCTATGAGCAGCAGCATGTGGACGACGATGCTTTCATTGTAGGTTGAATCTATTCTCGTGAATTCAACCTTACTTTGTTGCGTGTGTTTATATATAATTATTTCTCATTACTTGTATTCTATGGTCGGTTCCAATATGTTTACTTTACTCATTTTCTTCCATCAATGGCATTAGAAATGTAGGAAAAGTGACCGACCATAGCGACAAATAAATCCCAGAAGACTTTGTACTTGTTCCTTAGTTAAAAAGGAACTTGTGGCTGCAATACGTTTCATTCTTTATTTTTGGCCCCTTTCTGTTTGTAAATGATGCAATCATCTCGCTGTTTCAAATGTAAATTGCATAGCCTTTTGTTTGCATTAACTTTTAAGACAGACCTAGTGAAGTTATTTACATATGACCAATAAGCTTGCGTAAGCAACTCCGTCGTTTATGCAATCCCCCACCGAACAGCTGTTCCCATTGGTGGAAGAATGGCATCCTACTATGTCACGTTACCTCACTCCCCAATTCAGTGAAATAATGCATATGCCCATGGCTTGTCCTAAAAGTTGTTGATTAACCTTATTGACACTTGCTAAAAGTTAACAAATTACTAACGTTATTGACACTGCCTACCTAATTGAATAATCCAAGAGCTAAAATAACTCTCTAACTTGGAGTTTTTGCTATAAATGCGAATCAGAATACGATTGTTCTAGGTTAAGTGTAACTTGTAGATTCTTTGATCATTATATATATAGCAATTTCAAAAATTTTCTAATATAGATGTTATTGTTAGTCAAACAGAAAAGCTTGCCTCATTTGTTTATCTAACTTCTTAGGTAGTTTCAAAATACTAATAGACTTAAATTGAGGATTATTGGTTAGAATTCAACCGTGATTAAATCACAAACGTAACAGAAAACAAAGCTTTTTCATATTCCGAGCGGATCTCGATAATCGAATAAACGTGAATAAAATGAAAACGAATTAGAAATTATACCTTGTTCGTTTTCTTGTTGAAAAACTTTTGAAACCTTTTCGATTGATCAATCACGAGTTGTTCAATTATCTAGCTTCTGATGGTATTCACAAAGTAATTCTCAAGACTTATTTTGAGAGAAAGAAGACAAAGTGCTAGCTTCTAAAATGTTCTTTCCTTTTAAAATAGAAAAATCATGAGGGTCTTTAATTAAAATTAAATTTCTTTAATTATAATTAAAATCAAATTCTAATTATAATTAATTTAATTTAATTTTAATAAAATCAAATATCTCATGTTTGATCCCCAAAGTTTTTCAAACTTTTTAATTAAGTTCAACTTAATTAAATTGATTTTTCTTTCACAAATTGATCTTGATGTGTGATTCATTAGGTTTCTAATAAATTGGCAATGATTATAAATTGCAATTCTAATTCACAATTAGAATTAGATAAATTAAAGCTTCTTTTAATTTATCTTTAATTCTCTAATTAAACAATTCATAATTATAAATCATGGTTGATGACTAGCAACTAAGGATGACACTAGGTTTTCAACCCGATTAATATCTACACCACTCAACCCGAAAAAATGAACATGAAGGCTAAAAAATAGATTTTAAATGGATGCTTAAAAATGGATATGGATATGAATTTGGATACGGGTCTAGTGATAACCCAAACCGATGAATACCTATAGCCAACCTATTTTTTATTAACTCTACTTTCTATTTTTTAATATTTATGGTTAAATATAATAAAATATTAATATTTTATAAGGACAAACCAAACGGATTTAAAATCAAAGCATTATTTTAATTAATTCCTTCACATTTTCAAACAAATTGTTTGGTGTGCCCCATCACCGATATAGTCTCTCTTAAAAGCTATTAAATAGTTGATTAGCCAATTACTCTTTTTAACTTTTGGCTATTCCCTTCATTATCTTTGCGACTCTACCATGTTCTAATTCTGCTTGTCGCTGCTTATGGAATAGCCAAAAACCCACATTACTGTGTGAACACGTCTGTAGAAAATCCAAGTTCAAGTTCAGTGTGTGTAATAGCCAAAAACCCACGTTACATTTGATCGGTTCAATGGGTTTTTGGGTTTGCCTTTGGAGTTCAAGGTCGAAGTGAAGAAGTACCTTATCGAGTTCCGACTTCCGAGTGCTAGGTATACACATCACCTCTACTTTTCGTTTTTTACTTCTCTGTCTTCTGCTTATCTCATTATTAGGAAAATAATTCTAAAATGTCCACTTACCATAGCATGATGATCTTTAGTGAGTTTGAATTTATAATGTACTCATATAAATAAATATCAATTTTTTGCATGCTTGCCACTGGAATCTTTGTTGTACACATTTTGTGGTATTGGGAACATCATGTAATGTGATTGATTTTCAATGCTAGTTTACTATTTTATTCCTAATTCAAAAATTAAAATTGTTTATTAGAGAATAATAGCAATCAGTCAAAAATATATTAATTTTATAAAATGTAAGGGATGAGGTGAAAATTGAAATAAAGGCTTTATTTTATTTGACTTTTATTTGTCAAAGTTGGCCCTAGACAACTAATCATTTACTAAGTTAATTTTTTTGGTTGTTTTCTTTGCAACTGATAAGTTAAAAGAGATAATGTCTGAGAATCATCAAGAGATCATTAATAAAGGAGTTGAGAATCATATAGCAAAGAAATTCTCTAATCCACCTCATGATGAAGAGGAGTTTGCAGCTATGGACTCTGGTGATCGTGGTGTAACTAAGAGCAAGACGCATACTTCCTTTGTGTGGCTAGAGTTTACTTTGGTGATTGTGAAAGGTGTTGATAAGGCTGAGTGTAAGCATTGCAAAAGGAAGCTTTCTACTAAAGGAACGAACGGGACTTCACATCTACATGAGCATTTGATCAAGTATTGTCCAAAGAAATATTTAAGGCTTGTTAGAGGCCAGAAAAACATTATTAATTGGGAGTGGGACTAAGTCTGATGGGAAAAAAATATTGCAAAGCTACAAACTTAGCCAGGAATTCTCAAGAAGAGAGTTAGTTAATATGATTGTAATGCATGAGTATCCTTTGTATATGGTTAATCACATTGGTTTCAGAAGGTTTATAGTGAGTTTAAACAATGAATTTAGGATGATATCTCGTAATACACTAAGAAATGATATCCTAAAAATGTTTCTAAATGAAAATAAAACTTGAAAAAAATGTTGGAGGATCATGGGTCTAGGATTGCTATCACTACAGACATGTGGACAGCTTCCAACCAAA
>JAOTAY010000007.1:7829561-7841872 GCA_025629805.1 Erythroxylum baracoense | reverse complement strand
ATGAATGTGAACGTGAATACGAATGTGAACGTGATTGATTGAATACAATGATTCAGTATGTGTGATGCATTTCATTACATAAACGCATGAAACATAAAGGAAGTTATGATCAGAGTCACCAGTGAAAAAGAGCTTAAAGCTCAAAACATGGTAAGAGCCTCAAGCTCAATATGTAAAATGAGCCCCGTACTCCAATCAGATAAGGAACATTATTAATGAGCCCGGTATCTACAACGGATATGGGACAGTGCAAAAGACACTCGGTCAGAACAAAGTAATAAACAAATATGAGTCTCATGAACATTGTATATATACATGATATGTATGATTTGAATTATTGGAATGTATTATTAAATTGTGTTGAATGAGAAATGTGAAAATTAGGTGAAAAGTTTTTTGTGATGCTATATGTTGATAAATGAAATAATGTGAATTATGTGACTGCATGAATTAATGTGTTATGTGATAGAAGTGAACCATCAAGGATGGTTAACTCATTGAGTTCACAAAACTCACTAAAATTGCATCGTTGACTTTTCAGGTCTAAGAAAGATGATATAGCTTCTAAGTCATTTAGAAGAGAATTAGTACTGCTTTTGGAAAGAAGACATGGCTCAAAGGTCGGTCAATTGAGACTGAAGGATTTAGACAAACTTTTTGTATAATTCCTCATATATGTAGCATCTTTTGTAGACAGAGTTGTAGACTCTAATAGATGATGTTGTACATATATGGATGATGTTGTAATGCTATAATGTACATATTGTTTATGAAATGAAATGAGGAAATTTGAGGTTTTATACATTGTGATATTTATGTTTTTAAATTATGATGCCATGAGATAAGTGAAAGTGATATAGTTAGCACACCATTTCCGTGGAGCATGTGCACGAACGTCTGACAGGCGTACATACACATGTCGGATGGGAGTGGGGTGCTACATACGACTATTGAGATCTTCATCTTATAATCCATTAAATTGAATGAGTTATTATAATATCTAAATGATGTTTAATTTTGTAACCTCAATCATAATAGTTGGTTTAGCAATGTTAAACTGTTTCTCTACAAGTAATGGCTTCATTTAGTGCAATATTGTTTTGTGCTCTCCTGCCATTGTATTAGGTTGTTGATTTGGGTTGCTGGCTTTTTCCTTTCTCTAATCATCTAAAGAAACCTATTTTCAATTTTTTGATCTTTTTTGACAAGGTTAGAAGAGTTTATTTTTGACGTACGTCAAGTTTCACACACATGAAGTCAATATAACAAAAGCATATAAAGTAAAAAATTAAAAATAAAATGAAAGATACAAAAGAAACATAAAAGACTACGTTAATTGTTATTAAGCCTCTTTCATATCACTTTATCTCTGGCAACAATGTCAAAAACTTGATTGTTTTTTTCTCTACTATCCTAGTATAATATTACAAAACTATCATCTTGCAATAGTATAATGATAAGTAAAATGTCGACTCCGTAAGGATAAAGCAACTATAAAACCTAACAATCCTATTATTATCTAGTTAACAATAAAGTTGCGATTGACTTTAACTAAATATAAATTAAACTAAAGAAACCAAAATACCACTAGACAAAATCAAGAAAATATTATAAAAGAAGAAATAAGATAATATAAACATCTAGATTCATTATGCACTTACCATCAAGTTATTTAGAGATTTTATAGTTTAAACTAAAAAAGTCTCCTAGCATAAGGAATTATCACCTTTTAATTTATAACTACCTATCTCTCAATTGATTAATTAACATATATATCTGATTAACAGATCTAAGAATGCATTATATTTCATGAAACTTCATCAATTGTCATTTTAACAATAGAAACATCATATAGGCCTATATATAGTGCCCTATGTAATCCTTATCCATCTATAAGTAGTTTCTTTTAACGACTTCTATGTGCAATTTCAGAGAAAGTTTAAGCTTTTGTTTTTATATTAGGGAAAACATAAATATTTTAGATATAAATAACTCATTTATATGAAACTAAATTAATGTATACAAGAATAAACTAGGGTTTCATCTAATATAGATGTAACGAGAAGAACTACCCACTGATCATCCTAAAACTAATAAAAATAAAAAGAATAGAAGATTTCATAACAAAGGTTCCTCCAATGAAGATTCTAATCTCTCGAAATGACCTGCCGTCTTGAAATAATTCAAATCTTTTTTGCCATTGAAGGATGTAGCAAGATGTGTTTTAACCTAAAATGGGTCTCTTTTTCATGGTTAATACGTTTCTCTATATAAGCTTCTCGTTGTGAATATGGTCTAGGACATAGTTGTGTCCTAATATATGTAATTTATTGCTTCTTAAAAATTCTTTAAACAGAGGAACTTAGGCTTTAACACACTCGTAGTCTAGGCTATATGACATATTGTACTTCTTTTGATGTAACACAAGCTTTAACACAATTATATAGGAGAGCATGTCTTATGCTCCATAGTTCTAATGAGGAACATGTCCTCGCATACGACTATATGTAAGGCCGTTTTTTATCTTCTTGCCATATGTTTATGTATAGAGAGGGACACACCTAATACATGCTTTGTGTCGAGTTGCATTCATCCAAAAATGAGTTTTCTTCTTCTTTTGCCTTGTAAAACTCTCTAATCCTTAGCTAACATCATTCTTAAGCAATAACTCCATAATTACCTCAGACATGGCATAAAACTAACTAAGTTAAGATTATTTAAATGAAAAACGTAGTAAAATACTAAGTAAATTATATATAACTTATATGCACATTAGGTAACTGCAATAATCTTATAATTCTTTTTTCATCCCTCCTATATTGGGTATGCTCAAAATTAATTATAGGATGTCAGTAACATAATTTATAGTAACTATTCTACTCCTCTAGGCTCACTTAGGAATTTGGAATCCATGGAACTCTTCAAACTTGAGTAAACATGATCTCTTATACAATCTCCTTCTAAGGTGAAGGA
The DNA here is from genome assembly GCA_025629805.1 of Erythroxylum baracoense. Lineage (NCBI taxonomy): Eukaryota > Viridiplantae > Streptophyta > Magnoliopsida > Malpighiales > Erythroxylaceae > Erythroxylum > Erythroxylum baracoense. The sequence goes on along the minus strand of JAOTAY010000007.1, from coordinate 7,838,899 downwards.
AACCTACACACTTTTTCTTTCAAGGTAACAAAGAACATTTACAGTTCTTCTTTTATGATAAGGACAAAGCTTACAACATCTTCCTCTCACATTAAAGGTAAGAAAATAAAAACTCTAAACAATTTTATGTTTTAAAATTTTATAAATTCATAAATCAATACAAATATTGTTATGCTTTCTCTCTCTTCAATAAAAGAACTCTATGGCATAAAACACTAACATTTATTTTTGATGTTTAATGCTCATTAATTAGCTCATATAACATTTTACCAACTAAAAACTAGAGTGTTTAAAGTCCCTTAACTTTATATCATTAGGAGCAAAACTTGAGAAATGAATGTTAAAAATAATAAGCTTATTACAATTATAAGCAATGTTTGGACAATGGATTCCTAGTTAGTTGATTGTTCTTAATGTTATCAGTATCTTTCTTTAGGAAGAAGTTTTCATTGTTCAATATAATGTTGTTCAATTGATTGACTTATCTATTTTAGATAAGTTTAAAAAAAAAACAATTTAAATCATTCAGTTAGTTGATGTCCACTTAGTTAGCTAACAATTTTTTTTAAAAAAAATTTGAGAAACACCTTGGCAGTCAACTGATGGCCATTTGGTTAGCCTTATACTTTGCTAGTTAGTTTCTCGAAACATTTTAACTTTCAATTGAAGCATCTTATGAACCATATCTTAGTTCATAAAGCTTTTCAAATTCTTTATTTTATTTCTCAATTTAAAAGTTAAAAGTTTAAACAAAACTTAGTTTGAGTAAAAATAATGCTTTATACCCCTTAAATGTCAAGATGAATGGGATTCACGTTATAAGAACTTTTACTATTATTTTGCAAGTTTTAATATGAGCATTTATTATAATTTTCAATAATATTACTAAAAAGATTTGATTGTTCATTTCATCTTTTTGATTTTGATTCATATTGCTTAAATTTGACTTGATTTCTTGATGACTTTCTTGATATTCTTCCACTTTTTGATCTTTAATTTAAGTTATAACTTTAATTACTTTTTCTCTTACCTTTTTGCACATTTTTAAAACTATTAGTGTGATAATGTTTTTTATTACTAAAAGCTATCATGTACACATTTGCACTTTACTTAATCTCATAAAACTAATATGTGTTTAGTTATTAATATACTCAATTTAACAACAAATATTTATAGCGTATCATAATTTTAATTTCATGAACTCTCCACTTATTATTATTGATATAGGTTGATTGTAGTTCCAAATTAGGGTAATAGTCAGAAAAGATCACCATGAAAATATGTATGGTCTAAATAGTGTAACAAGTCAAGCTTAACGTAGATGGATTATATATTTAAACTTACTTTATGAGGCTTGCTTCTTTTTATCAGGCTTAAAAGTGCTTATTATTATGTAATTGAGGTTAGAAAAGACTAATATTTAAAAGGCAGAGAGATTTGTATAAACATGAATAGATTAATGTTATCAAATAGTATAACTATTGAGATAAAGTTTGTTGATATAATAAAAGGTTATTTACAAAAAAAATCCCAAAATTTATTGAAATTTGCAATTTTATCATGAATTTTAAAAATTGGTAATAAAATGTTCAAATTTTTAAATTTTTGCAAAAAATAGCCCAACATTATTCTTCATATTAATGTTGTTGACATGGGATACTACATCATCTAGTATCTTTTGCATGTGGATGATACATGGATTTTAATTTTCACGTCATCAAATTATAATTTTGAAATAAAAATAAATTATAAAGCCCCTAGTTTTCTCTTTTTTTCACGTCATCAACAATAATCACCAATGGTTAACCAAAGAACACATCATCTAGAGATGTCTATACAAGCCAACTTATAGTTGCACAAACATTAGTGTTTTAGACTGTCATAGAAACATCAACATAGGGATGACAATCCCAGCCTGATCCAGTCCGTTTTTGGCTCGAATTAGGCGAGCTATAGGCTAGCTCGGCTTGGCTCGTAGCTCGACCACTTTTTCCGAAACGGCATCGTTTTATTTAAACTGACGTCATTTTGGTTTTTTTTTTTAAATTCATGGACATTACGACCGAGCTGACCTACCTGTGAATTCAGCGTGAACATACTTACATCAACATTCGTAGCATTAAGTGTACCACTGTAGAGGCCGGACCATCCCATCCATAAAATTCCACTACCAATAAGCATAAGCAACACATTATTTAGTGGAAACCTCTCTCGATCCCTCTTTAGCCTCGATCTAGTTTGTATCATTTCAAGCATCACAAAAAGGTAATCAGCTTTACTATAACACATGAAGATCATTAGATTACTTTGTTGTTACCGAACGATTTTTGTCCTTTTCTTGTTTCTTACCTAATAAGTAGTAATTAACACTGTAGTTCCTAAGGTGAGGAAAACAACAAAGCCATCAAAATAATCTATAACACCCTACTAATAAAGAAACCCACCATCCTAAAAAAAAAAAATTCGATTGTGAAGGAGAAGATGAGCTAAAGAGGAACAAAAGCCATCCAAGCTTTGATATTCATACAAGTAAGTACAAAACCAGTAAGCAAGATGAGAGTAATAGTAGCAGAAGTGAACTAAAAGTTCATAAAAGAAGCAATAGGATAAAAGGCTTAATAGTCTCAAAACTTCCATCTTCGTTATCTCTACTTGCAGGAACTCTAACTCTTCCAATTTTTTGGCCAAAAATTAAAGCTCCTTTACCCTAAAAAGGAAAAACCTTATCACCAAAAGCCATGCCTACAAGCACCCAATAGATAAGAACAACAGTGAGCTTATAAGGCTATTAGAGGAGCAAAGATTTTGTTGGTTGCCATTTTAAGAGACAAGCACACAGATGAAAAGGTTATTAGTGAAAATTTAATGAAGTGGAAAGCAAATACATAAAAGCTGACATGATAGCGAGAAGTTTCAGGAAAAAGAAGAAGAGAAAATTAGTGATTTTTATAATTTGCTTTTATCCAAAAATTATAATTTGATGAAGTAAAAATTGAAGTCCACGTGTCATTCACGTGACAAAGATACTAAATAATGTAACATGTTACGTCAACAACATTAACCCAAAAAAAAAAAAAAAGTACTATCATCTGATTTCTAGCAGGGAAGAGTGCAACATGTGAGCTATGTAACACCTTATCTAAAGACAAGACAGGCCGTACTCGCTTCTGGATTCTCACAACTGCCTAGTTACATCATGGCGATGAAGTGTTTGGGTAGGGCGATGATGTTTCTTCCTCGACCAAATCGCGTCATTTGCTTCTCTCCCATGTCTTTCTCTTTCCATTAGCGCAAATCATCAGCTCACTTTCCTGTTTCAGGTGCCTTCCCTAATGTTCTGATAACTGAGAACTGCTTGGCGGTCTCTCAATTGATCCTCTTTCTTTCTCACTTTTAAGTAACTATCCTTTCTTTGTTTTCAATTCGTTACAGGAGTGGAGGATGCTTTGGTCGGTTACCTGTTTGGCAAGAAGAAAGCAACGGAAGCAGCTCATCTGTGGGTACTTCACACCCACCACTTTCTTCTTCGTTTTTCTATTTTCTTTGTTTGCTTAGTCAATTTGACTTATCTTTTTTTTCTTCTGTGGACCCAATATTGTTGTAGGTTTTGTTAGGTGTTCTTTGTTTTTTGGGTCGCTTTGTTTTCTTTGTTTTCCCATCTTAAACGTAATGGAAGTTTCAGTTTTTTTTTTAATCCTTACTTTTTGGCGCCAATTGATGAGATTAATGGCTTATTTGATTACTCTTTCCCTTTCTTCTTTCTTTCTGTTTTATTGTCTGATAAACGCAGAGTTTAAAGTGTCTGGTTTTAGGGATATGAGGACGGTATATGCATGGTTGTACAATTGGGTGTAGATTGGTTCTGTTTTTAACGGATGTAGTTTATAAATTGTCTGTTTCACTGTGTATTCTCAGACCTGAAAAGACTAGCTTACTCTTACTTGATAATCATATATCTCTTGAACATAACTTTAAATCGTTTTAGGCATTTAGAGACTCGATTGTGGGGATAACTATAGTTATACCATCTCTTTGCACTAAAGCTTCTACTTCATTAAAGTAGGATCATCTTTACTAAGATCCCAAGTTCCATTGTTGTACCTGAAGTATTGTAAAATCAAAATTTCTCTTTCTGCTGTAACCTTTGTTTGTTTGACTCAAAACAAAGTTTTACTGATATTGAATAAACCATTTCTTTTGAGAATTTGTCTAAGTACCCCTTCTCTCGTTTGAAGGACTTTGAGAATACTATTTATGAAACATTCATCAAAGTTCCTCACTTTCTTTTCTCTCGTGTAGAGCATGTGCTTTTAACTTTTTTAGGTTATATCCTTTCTCTTTTATCGAGTAGGGTGTGGAAGCATGTTGTCCAGAAAGGGGATACTGTTATAGATGCCACCTGTGGCAATGGTTATGACACCTTAGCAATGCTAAAACTAGTTGGTGATGAATCATGTACGGCTTGTGTTTATGGAATCGATATCCAGAGAGATGCTTTGATAAAAACTTCTTCATTGTTGGATGAAACTGTCACACCAAGGGAGGTATTCTCTCACTTGTATCTTTGTCACTATAGATCTATAGATATATTGTAAGAGTTAACTTTGCATCATTAGCACATCCAATATCATCCTTAGTACTAAAAATGGTTATGAATGATTAGAAATCTTTGTTAGGTTATGCTAACCTCTTGCAGCGATCTAAGTTAATTCCTGGAAAACTGTGTTGGCACAAGCTTCTATTTCTATGTCTAATAGGTTGCAGGTATTGTAGGAGTGACCATATTCATACCCTAATGTCCATAGGCAAGCTTTCTATTAGTTTGCACTCTAGTTCTCTTGGTGATTACGAAAATTATTCCCTTAATTCTAGACTGATCATGTTAATTCGAAATTAACATTCAAGTAACTAGTAGGATAAAATGTAACCCTCTATTAGCTATCAATTGCTTTTGTAATACAACTAATTTATAGATTCTAGTATTTGGTCATTGTTGTGAATGCAAAATATTTGGTTTAGTAAGTTACAAATTTGTCGTGTCAAGTATGTTGTTAACTAGACCTATTTGGCAGAAGTCAATTTGGATATTAGTTGACTTTGTTATATATTTTTATCACTATATACCTCTTCTCTTTATGTTCTATTGCTTCTATTACTTATCAAAGTCAAAACTTCTGTTGGTAACATATATTTTAGTTGTCTGATCCAAGTTAGATTTTTCTCAATTTATATATGCATGATACTTCTAAAAGACAAGATTCCATTGTTCTTATTGTTGTTGACGAGAAAGCAACCCTTTTGCAGAAAGAACTCGTGAAGCTTTATTGTATATGTTATAGTAGAATGGAGGAAATTGTCCCAAAAAATAGTCCTGTTAGGTACTTGTCACTACTCAAGTTTCTCTCATTTTATGCTTCTTTACAAGGAAAATTGGGACACACCTATAGGCATAAATTCCTCGTGTAGTTAAATGAAACTAAAATAAGTTGCCTTATCTTGGCTAAAGTTTGGATATATACTTTTACTTGTTTATTAGCTCTTTTTCACCGTGTTCTTGCAAACTGAATCTCTTGAGTATCTTTCTTCCTGTTAAGAACAGCGAATTTTTCTTTTTACATTTAAAATCTTAAACTTTGTTTAATTTTGCAATACTAGCCAAAACTGCTAAAAGTAGTAATTAAATGCTTGAACTTACAATTTGTTTCAATACTAGCTCGTTATTAATCCTCTAATTAATGGTACTAATGTGGTATGTCACGTAAACAAAACCTATTGACAAATAGGCTTCCACGTGGCAAAGTATTTACACATCTGCAATTTTATTAAAAATAAAAAAATTTGTTAGCATTCCCATACTAACATGTTCTATCCTCAAATGATTTCCTTTTATGCTCCACCTCTCTCCGATACCCTCCTTATGCCTCCTTCACTATCCCCTTTTCCATGGCAAATCCCTCCACTGGAAGCCCCGCCATGAAACCAAGCTAGCCCAACCTGAATTCCTCAACTCCATCTCGAGACTCCTCGTGCTAGGTTGTTACGATGCTCTCAAAAACTGCAAGTTTTGTCGGATGAAATTAGATCGTACTTGAATGAGCTGGTTGTTCTTTGTAAAAATAGTAATGATGGTAATTCTTTCATTCATGTCTGGGAGGAACTGGTTAGCGTTTATAAGGAGTACAAGTTTTCTTCTATCATTTTTGATATGATATTGGAGGTTTATGCAGAGAATGGGATGATACTCCATGGGTTTGATAATATAGGAAGTGTGGTGGTTGTGTCCTGAGCTTGTGGTCTTGTAATCATTTGTTGAGTAATTTGGTGAAAGTGGTCAAAGATGCACTACGTTGATTGTTTATGACCGAATGAAGAGTTTAGACATCATGCTTGATGTGTTTAGTTGCTCGATTATAGTTTAACAGCAGATTCGTATGATAATAAATTAAAAATTCAAGTATTTTATTATTACTTTTGATAATTTTGGTTAATATTATAAAATTAAGCAAAGTTCAAGATTTTAATGTATTTACCTTTTCGTTTTAGTAAAACTAAACATCAAGCCTACTACAAATTTCCTTATAAATTTTCATTGTACCATGGGTTCTTGAAGGCTCGTTTCATTCAACCTGGGTTACCTTCCAGGAGGTGACAAAAATCTAATTACTACTCCAGGTACAACATTGTTGGCATTGAAGTCTGCAATGAGGATCTTAGCAGCGGGAGGTCTGATCAGCTTAGTTATATATGTGGGCCATCCTGGTGGAAGGTATGCGTTAGTGCTCGCTCAATTGTCTCGCAATAAAGTTTCTCGTGTTTGATGGATCTTAGATTACATTTAACAAAGATTTGGTAACTCGGCCTAATTTCATAAAGCCCTATAAACAGTTCAACTTTACGTAAAACCAATGTTATGAATACTGTATCAGACTTGGTATCAGATTGAGTTTTAGTACAGTATTATATCGGTATTGATCAATATCGAGTATTATTTTAGGCAATTTTTTTTAAATTTATAAACTAATTCGTAGATTTTTTTAAAAAATTACAAAATAGTCCATTAAAATATTGTACTATATATTGTATAATTTTACATCAATGTTATTTTCAAAAATCATAATAATAAAAATTTAAAATAACAATTTATTTATTTTTATTAATAATAACTTTAAAATATTTCACAAATAAATAATAACCACAGTTAATGTGAAAAAAGATAGTTATTATACAAATATAAAAATAAGAATAATACAAAAAATTTAAAATTTTATAATTTTATCATATAATAAATAATTACTTTAAAACATCAAATAAAAGAATATTAAATATTTTTAACTCTCTAAACATTACAATTTATAATAAGAGTTTTTAACGAGGGAATAACCAAGTAAAAATGAAACTTAAAATAAAAATATTTACAGTTATATTGCATATATAAAATTTTATATATACATTAAATATAAGTAAAATTAAAAAATAAAAATAAAAATTTGTAACTTTATTCAATTATCTAGGGGGATATCTATTATAATTGCATTGACTCTAATTATGATGTGATACGAAATATTCATCGTTAAGAGAAGCTTCATTATTATTATCGTTATCATTTATATTCAATGTATCAAATAACACATCAATGCTTTTCGATTTGAAATTATCTTCTAAGTTACTCACATCTATCAAATCCAGTTCTTAAAAAACTCAATCAGTTAAAAGATCAATATTATTAATACAAATTGAAACTACTAAACTATTTATTCTATTAAGAGTTTTAGTAAACAATAAAATTTAATTATTAAAAATTATAAGAAATTATATTTAAATTAATAATAACAATAGCATATATTTTCCTAAGTTTTAAATTGTAATGAACGAAGGCTAAGCTATTTAACCCCTTATACTCCAATCTATATTTTTTTTGAAATGAATGAATTGAAATGAACTTTAGTTTCTTTCATAATTTGTTGCACTCACACATTGACTTAAAATTTAAATTGCAATTTTTTTAATTTTGAAACACTAGTTTTGAATTGACATCACGAAGAAACTCTAAGTTATAAGATAATAAAAGTAATGTTATAAATAAAATAAAGTGATAATTAATTTTTAACGGTAAGAAAAGGGAAAAAGCTAATACTTAGAGAAAGTTTTACTCTTTGTTAAATAGCAATTGATATTCTATAATTTCCAGAAGATTGCTTATAAAAGCTCTGTTTGTGAGCTCAAGATATCTTGCATCATCTCATTGGTAACAGTTGTTGTAATAATAGTTAATAGCATTTTCTTATTAACTTCAACTTTTTTTGTAAAAACTGGTATGAAATAGTCATTAAGATTCAAAAACGTTTTAGCTATAAACAACAGAGAGTAAAGTTGTCTTTGTTATATGTCATTGATGATTGTAAGATAAGGTGTGTACAAAAAAGGCCAAGATCAATACTGTATTCATAAATTGCGAGCGAGAGAGCAGTGAGAGTTGAGAGGGGGAGAAAAAAATCGAGAGGCGAGAAGTGAGAGGTAGAGTCGATTGCCTTGTGGTGCATATTTCAAATTTCAAGATACCAATCAGTATTTTGAATATCGATAAGTACGGGCTGATATTAAGGAAAACTTTCGATACTAATCGGTTTTTAAGGCTAATACTGTGAAGAGTACTACCGTTTTCTTTTCGGGGAATGATCTAGTTAGTACTAGCAGTTGCAAAAAAGGTATTTATAGCTTTGCCTAAAATCACACCTGTTACTCACGTGCTCGTTTAGATTTCTGATCTTGTCAAGTAAATTTTGACATGGCCTAGCATACAAAACTAACAGGATGTGTTTCTTAATGTATTTATTTTTCTTTCATATTCCTCATTATAGCAATGTTTTAGATTCTGTACCGTACTGTCTGGTACCGGACGGTACATACCATACCGGTCAGAAAATGGTACCGAAATTTAAATTTGGGTATCGAGTTTAAATATCGATCGGTACCGGCTAATATCGGTTGATACTGGCGGTACCGGCCGGTATTGTAAATACCGGTCAAATATCAGGTGGTACCGAAAATTTTAAAAGGTATAGGGACTAAGTTGCAAAATTTTTAAATTTTAAATTAAAAAAATAATTTTAAATTTAAAAAATAAAAAAAATATTAAAAATTTTTAAACTTCCCCCTGCGTCTCTTCTCCCGCCTCTTTTTTCAAAGTTTTTTTAATTTTTTGTTTTTTTAACTTTTATTTTTTTTATTTTTTATTTTTAAATAAAATAAATATTTTATTATTAATAATAATTATACATTAAATAAAAATAAAATAAATTTATTTTAATATTTGATATAATATTTATTAATAAAGTATT
>JAOTAY010000007.1:7803096-7821576 GCA_025629805.1 Erythroxylum baracoense | reverse complement strand
AACAATTTAATCAAATTAAACCTCAACAAAAACTAAACACATGCTTACTAGTAAGAAGGGGATCGGGGTCCAACAATTTTTTAGGTCTTATTTGCCTTTGTAGATAAAAGGGACAAGAATTACAACAAAATCAAGGCAAAAATGAAAAAAAATTGAAGCTATTTTGGTGGTTGCTCGTCTAAATCTACACGACCTTGTAGGTGTTTATGTAAGTGCACAAGGTCGAGTAGTTACCCGTGTAGCTCACTAGGATCATGTTTTTTTGTGGTTTTTGAAGATTAAAGAAAGATTGAGGGACACGATCATCCACACGGTCGTGTGAGTGACTGTGTCCACTTAAGAAACCCTAAATTCGAGCTATAAATAGATAAAATGAAGAGAAAAGTAGGGAAGTCAAAAAGGGGTTTGAAGGAGGATGGGGAAAATAAAAGTCAATGGGCTAAAATGATAGAGAGAACAAAGAACAAGGAGACCTATTTGGGTGGATTTTCTTCAATCTAAAGTGGACTTTGTGAAGATTAAAACTGATCTCATTCTGATTCTTTTAGATTTTTGTTATTCCTTTAGTTTTGATGTTATGATTATGAGTTAAACTTTTGTTAGCACTTGGATTAGATAAACCTTAGGATAAATCTTGTGGTGATTTTATCTTAACTTAATTCATTATTTAGTTTCATTAAGATTCAATTATATGTTCTTAATTATTATTGCATTAATATTGCTAGCATATTATTTGATGTATGATATTGGTATAATTGAGATTGAGAAATCCTTTTATACGAATAGAGCTATCATAATTGAAGAGAGTTTCAAACCTAGAGATAGGTCAATATAAGTTTTCTAGATTAGGTCAAACCTAATGGTGAAATTCATGAATCAATTATTCCAATCTTAGGGGCTTTAACTAGAAAGAGGTTTCAGCTAATCAACCAAGGATTATTTGTTAATATTATTGAGAAAGATATTAACATAAGATACAAATCTTCAAGCTCTAATGAACTAAATATTAAATTGATTAGTGAAATCATAATTGCAGGAGAAGTCTTAAAGGGATTTGAAATCCAAGTATCAATATTTTCCTTGATTGTTTCTAAGTTTAATCTTCATTCTAATTATTATTTTAATATTGCATTTTATTTATCTTAAACACCATAATTTGTTAGGCTTGATAATAGAAAGATGAAAGATAATAGTAATTACCAGTTCTAGTTACAACTACACCATGTATTTAAGGTTTAAAATATAAAAATTACACATCAAGTTTTAGACACTGTTGTTTGGGAATATAATATTAAGAAAAACTTATTTTTATTAATCTAGTATTTTTTAGGTAGTTTTTTATTTCTTTTCTTTTTGATTTTTCCTTATAACTTTCTTTCTTGATATTGTGTCTGTGTCTTATTTTTAGAATTTGGGTAGTCATTCTTATAACCACTAAACACAAGGGAAGGATAGAGAGGACAGTATTCTTAGGGAGCTTATAACATGCCATCACTTATGGAAGCTTTGGTAGCTTGCAACGAGAGGCATGGTGACATATATTTTTCTTATTTTTGTTAATATCTATGAAGTGTTGTGATATTTATAGGGTGATCACCCTAATCATGAATGTCAGGCCTCAAATTATATGCGGTAGCATTCGAATTGCACGAAGAACTAGCTTTAAGAAACTTGTTATGAGAATACTTATAATCTAGAGTAGAATAATTATTATAACTTTGCATGGTACGATCATGTTTTATTTGGATTTCTAGAATAATTGCAGCAAAACGAAGAGGAATGTCTTGAAAATGTCCTTATAAAAGGCATTGTTTTAGAAGAGGCTTCCCACCATAGACTATAAGAGTTAGTTGCTTCATTCGAATACACCAAGTTAAACTTTAGGGATAATATGAATGCATTAATTTTCCAGAGTGAAGAGGAGCCACAGGTTGAATATATGGAGGCAATTTTCGTTTAAGAAGAGAAGGAAGAAGATTAGTAGAAGATAGAGGTTGAAGAAAAAGAGGAAGTTGATGTTCAAGAAGAGAAGGAAAAGGAGATAGAAGAAGATGAACAGGAGGTGCCAAATAAGGAGGTTATCAAGGAATTATGAACAATCATTTTAAGTACAAAGGACTCATATCAGAGGCAATCAAAGATCTGAGAGGTTTTGATATTCCTTGTTATATTGATATTTTGTTACTAAAAAAAATACATTAATGAAGTTAAATGGTTTTATTAATTTAGTACCTTATGTTCTTATTATCTTGCGATATATGGCATATTTGCAGGAAACTAAACTTTTATATGGAAAAATGGGTGGATACATGCCATTAATTATAGGTCTGGGTTGAAGAAGGGCTTGCTAAGAAGTCTAAGTATAGGACTCATAAAGAAGCTCTAGTTGGGAGACAAACCAATTAGGTTTTCATTTTAATTGAGTAGTTTGTAGGATTCTCATTAGTAGTTCAATTATTTTTATAGTTTTAATTTGATGGTCTGAATTTTGTTACTTGAGATTTGATGGAGTTCTACATGTTATAAAGGTAGGTGAGTTTAACAAGTTGTTCCTCCACAACTTAATGAAGGCAATGTCAATCCTTTCTTTAAAGTAGAAAATATTTCACAGTAGTGGATGGATACTAATGACATTTATAGAAGTATCAATTATCCTCACCCCTTCATTATTCATATTTTTTTATTATTCTAACATGTTTTGAACATTGAGGACAATGTCAAATTTAAACGTGGTGGAGGGATTTAATAGTCTAGCTTGCCAATTTTGTTATAATTAGTTTAATAATGAATAATTCGGGAAGTTTTTTTAAAGAGGGTGTTGATCAAGATGATTCATTATAAGTTTGGTTATTTTTGTGATTTGATTTTTTTAGGCAAATAGTTATAAGTTTTGATGATCAAGTTGATTTCAATTTAGTTCATTAATTTTGAGAATGTATAGTTGATTTGCATTATAATAGTTTATGGTTATTTGTTCATGCATGGAGTTTAATGTGAATTTTTTGAGTATTTTATTACCCAACATATAAAACAAAGAAAAGAAAAAAAAGTAGTATGTGCATAAATGAGCATAAATAATTTCACTCCATTAGCTTTGTACCATAAAAAGGTCAAACTCAAAGAGCAGTACTAGTAACACTTTGAGATAAAGATCTAGTTGAGTAACCGGGGGTATTTATAATAAGGTGTTTACTCTCACATCAAAAGGTTAGGTGACTTTTCAGACAAGTTTCTAAATTCTCCTATGTTGTTTAATTTTAGTTTTTTGTTTTCAACAAAAGGAGGATGAAAGTGTTTAAATGTTTTAGCATTTTTCTTATATATGTTCATTTTAGTCATCAAGTGGAATGGTGTGAGTTGAGTTAAAATTTAAAGAATTATAGATTGAATTTGATTGATCTATAATTTGATACGAGTAACCAGATGCTTAACATTTTAATTAACATTGCAATTGAATGAATAATGGAGAATTTTAATGAATATCTTTTTTATTTATTGCTTTTCCAAAGTTGTTTCTTATCAAGTTGACAATAATGAAATTAGTTTGTATAAGGACAAGTAAATGCTTAAGTTTGTGGAATTTTTATAAATGCTAAATAGACTATATTTCTTATCCCACATTTAATGCATTTTACTTGTTTATTTGAGAGTTTCTTATTGTTTAGAGTACTTATTTTTTTGTTTTGTTTTTATTGTGGTTTTAGGTTTTATTTGCATTCATAGATAAAAAGGAGAAGAATTAAAGCACAATGAAGATAGACAATGGAAGAATTGAAGCTATTTTAGTGGTTGCTATTATGATTTTATATATCCATGTGGGTGCCTATATAAGTCTACACAATTGTGTGGCTAGTCATGTAGCTCTTTAGGATAATTTTTTTTCACAATTTTTAAGATTGAAGAAAAAGGGGGACAAGGTCATGCATATAGCCATGTGAGAGATCGTGTCCACTCTAGAAACCCTAAAGTTGATCTATATGTAGATAAAATAAAGAGAAAATAGGGGAAGTCAAAAATGGGTTAGTATTAGCCGAAAAAACATAAATTGTTGGCCTAGAACAATAGAGATAATGAAGAATAAGCAAGAAAACATATCTGAGGTATATTTTCATCAATTTAAAGTGGATTTCATGAAGATTAATAGGGATATCTTCATGGTTGTTTTAGTTTTATGTTTTTCCTTTAGTCTTGATGTTATGATTATGAGCTAAACTTTTGTTAGTTCTTAGATTAGATGAACCATGGGATAGAGCTTTTGGGTGCCTATATAAGCCTACACAGTTATGTGGCTGCCTGTGTAGCTCTCTAGGACTATGTTTCTTTATAATTTTTTGAAAATTTTTATTCATAATTAGTTTTAAATTTCACTTTATAATGTTGAAGTCTCCTTTTCCAGAAAGAGTGAAATTAACTTAAAAATTTTACCTACATTAATTTAAGTATAATTCAATTATGACCTTTTGAAGAAAGAATGGGGGACACAGTTATGCACACAGCTGTGTAAATGACTATGTCCAACCTAAAAACCCTAAATTTGAGCAATAAATAGATAAAATAAAGAGAAAAGGAGGGAAGTCAAAAAGGGGCTTGTAGAAGGCTCAGGAAAATACCAATTGATGGCTTAGAATGATAGTAAAATGAAAAACAAGTAAGAAAAGATATATGGGGTGATTTTTATCAATATAAAGTGGATTTAATAAAGATTAAAAGGGATTTTATCATGGTTCTTTTAGTTTTTTGTTTTTCCTTTAGTCTTGATGTTAAGATTATGAGCTAAACTTTTGTTGGTACTTAGATTAGACGAACCTAGGATAAACCTTATAGTGATTTTTATTTTAACTTAGTTCATTTTTTAGTTTTATTGAGACTCAATTATATGTTCTTAATTATTCTTAAATTAATATTGCTAGCATATTATTTTATGTTTGATTTTATGCAATTGAGAATGTGAATTCCTTTTGTATGAATAGATATATCATAATTGAGAGGAATTAAATACAAACCTAGAGATAGGTTGACATAAGTCCTCTGGATTATGTCAATCCTAATAGTGAAATTAACGAACTGATTAATGCAATCTTAGGGGTTTTAACTAGAAAGAGGTTTCAATTAATCAACCAATGATTAATTGTAAATAATTTTGAGAAAAATATTAACATAAGATACAAATTTCTTTGGTCCAATGAACTAAAGTTTAAATTGCTTAGTGAAATCATGATTGCACTAGAAGTCTTAGCAGGATTTGAAATTTAGGTAACAAAGTTTTCCTTAATTATTTCTTAGTTTAATTTTCATTTCAATTAGTTAATTTTATTGATCAATTTAGTTTATTGTTTTAATTTTGCATTTTATTTATCTTCACACAATAAATTTTCAGGTTAGATAATAAAAAGATGGTAAATGCTAATCATTATAGTCCTCGTGGGATCGACTTGTACTTACCAGTTTTAGCTATAACTACGTTATACACTTTGGTTTAAAACATAGAATCACACATCAGCATCTAACTATTATATACCTATAATCAAGTATGCAACATACAAGTGAAGCAAATAAAAATCAATGGCGACTCTTTACTGAAACATTTTCTTTGAATTAAGTGGATTCAAGCTGAGTTCTTAGCAAGAAAAAGTCTATGACAACATAAGAGAAGCACAAGTTACTCACAGAGTTGGAAGAAATTTTGAATGACAATAGAAAACATAAGATCCATTGTCTAACACAAAATAAGGAATAAGAAAACTACTTATTTTTGGTTTGATAATTTAGAGCTATCAGATCAGTCACAGAGGAGATTCCAACTAATGCTGAGGTTTAACAAGTTACGTATGCTAACGATTGGAGATGGCCAAATCCTAACTTAAGTGCCCTACGAGTTTTAAGAGAGCATGTCCCTATACATTCTTAATGTTACAATGGAGGACAAAGTTGTTTAGTTAGCTCACTTATTTGACACATTCAGGGACATGTCTACAAAGAACCAACTAATATAGGCAGGAATTGAATCCAAAAGCAAGTTTTATTTTATGTATGGTAATTAAAAACATATTAAAGAGTCATCAAATCCTAACATAAAGCCACAATCACTTGTTCTTAGCTAAAGCCCACTCTCCCTTCAATCATCTTTCCCCCATAGAATTGGGACAAATCTGTAGCCACAATTAGCATAACTCATTAATCATATCTCTCAATCAAATTGATCCTCATGGAGAGGAATGTTCAAACTCTTAACTTTTGGATCAGGGATTTATCACCTTCTAGGTCATGATTCTCTTCATTTTGGCCCTTACATGTCTCTTTGGATTATTTACACTGAGCTTTTGGTTTAGGGGCTGCTGCTAACTATAACATCTCAATTCCACCGAGCATATACTCGTACATCATGAGGACATTCGAGCACATGTCCTGTGAAAGCGACATGTTAGGACAATCAATTAAGCTCATTACAAATTTTTTTTTGCATCACATGCATTTTTAGAAAAACTAGTAATCATCTTTTGGCCCATTTTATTCAAAACATCATCAGTCACAAAAGTCATTGCAATTACAACAATTAAATGCACATTGGACAATAGCTGAGAAAATATAATTCAAATACAAAATTTACTGAAGACATAGGCAGATGTAAACTAATCCCGACCACTAGCTTATGTCTGATTTTAGTGGCTATACTCCAATTAGTCTAAATGGATATCTCCTCTGAATCTGAAAGACAACATTACAATTTTGATGAGTTTTGAGAACTTAGTAAGCGAACCATCCTCGATATGCTCACTCATATCAATCACAGAATAATTCACTATTCACATTTATTTAATATATAAGTCATATCACATATTGAACAATTACCATTGTGTTTATTATTTCACATTTCCAGTTCAGAGTAATACAATTAATTCATTTCAATCAATCATATAGTGTATATATCATTTCACATTTTCGTGATCAGAACAGTTCAGTTATTTCATTTCAAACATTCATATAACACATATCAATTTACATATGCCAATGCTCATGTAACTCCACTTTTGTTGTTATTTGTTATGATCGAGTGTCTTTTTAACTGTCCCATATCCATTGTGGATATCATACTCATTGATAACTATCCCGTATCCATTGGAGATACCGGGCATATTGATAATTGTCCCGTATCCATTGGAGATACTAGACTCATTTTATATAGTAAGCTTGAGGCTCTTACCACATTCTAAGCTTTAAGCTCTTTTTTACTGGCTACTTTGGTCACAACTATCTTTATCTGATCATGCATTTCAATGTTATGAGATGCATCAATTCAAATTATATGCAATCAATCACATTCATTCATTGTGCACAGTTGCTTCCCCATTTTCATCGGACCTAAGTTTGACATTCAACGATACGTTGAGAAAACTATTTCTTTCTATTCATATTCAATGAAGCATTTCCAATGCAATCTTAATTATCAAACTCCTCCAACTATTAAAGTCCAAAGTTGGCACATTCAGATCATTCACTGTTCAATAACAGAATATAAACATAACAAACCAGATCTTAGTGAGTAACATCTAGGTTGACTTATAGTACGTTCCAGATTAGCATTTGCCTTCATGATCTGAAAACATCTAGATGTTGAAATTCACTCTTACGTATCTAACTTCATGCAATACACACATTTATACACATTACTAATTTGCACAATCACATAAGCATTCAATCGTACACATAGGTATATATGTAATGTATAATACATGCTGAATTTGATTAGTTCAGGTATGTTTCCCTTCTTCACATCTCTTGATCATCTAAACATTATCATTTGTGTTTATGCACTCAAATAATCATAATCATTTAAATATCATTCATACCCCAAAAAAATGTCAATTGAGTGCATATACAGTCTTTGTAATATGTATAAAAATCAATATTTACGTGTGTGTATACTTATGTTATGCATGAGTATGAAATGCATTTCCTATTTTCTCAATAATATCTCTCATGTACATTATTATAGGGTTCTAACCCTTAACATGGGAAAATGGGATACTACAATTCTCTCCCTCTTAAGAAATGTTGTCATCGAAATTTTTACTTGATTAAATAAATAGGTGGGGGGTACTGATTTCTCATGTTCTCCTCCGTTTCCCATGTAGCTTCTTTATTTGAATGAACTTTCCAAAAGACTTTAACCAGTGAGATCACTCGATTTTTCAACTACTTAGTTAGATAATCCATAATCTTAATCGGTTTCTCAATACAACTCAGTTTACTTGAAATTTCAACTTCCTGTACTTGTAATACATGTATCGGATCTGACCGATATCTTTTGAATATACTAACATAAAACTCATTACGAATATGAGATATCTTTTGTAGTAATGTTAACTTATAAGCTAATGGTCCAATTCTCTCTATAACCTCTTATGGATCAATATATCTAGGGTTTAATTTACTCTTTTTACCGAATCTTAACACACCTTAATCAGGATGATACTCTTAGAAACACTTTATCTTCTACTCAGTACTTCATATCTCTATGGTACAGATCCATATAACTCTTCTGTCTATATTGAGCTACTTTACTTCTATTTCGGATCAATTTAATCTTATCAACAGTGTCTTGAATCAATTCGGGCCTTCAACAATTCTTAGACCCTTTTCATTCCAACACAAAGGCGAACGACACTTCTGCCTTATAATAACTTATATAGTACTATGCTAATACTACTATGATAATTATTCCTATATACAAATACAATTAGAGCTATCTATTGATCCATGCTCCTTGGAACTCCAAATCACAAGTTCTTAGCATATTTTTAATAGTCTTAATGGTTCTCTCAATATAAATTTAGAACTCAGATTTTGATTCAACTTCGCAATTAACTTTACAAATTCAGAATCCTTGATTAGGGCTTTTCTAATTCTTTCGTGGAAAACTAGTCTTAAATTCAATATAACTGATAATACTTCATTTTACCCAAATTTAACTCATCATTCAATGCTCTTATTGAGCTATACTGGATAACCTCGATATCTGAATTTTTGCTATCCTGCTATTGGATTTTCTACCCAATGCATAAGATACAATACTAGTTTTACCAGATAATACTTAATTATACGATCATAATTCTTAGGTAACTCTTTCCATTATCTCTATCTCATAATTAACTCTTTCTGACTTAATAATCACCTCTAACTTTAATAATCTGTATAAATATGAAATGTTTCGCTCTACATATAATGTCTCTAAAATTTCAAAGTAATTACTATTGTAGCAGGTTTTAAATCATGTACCAAATAATTAACTCAAGAGACCTTAACCGTCTTGATGTATATGTAATCACTTTTCTATGCTGCATCGGATTACATCCTAATTTCCTGATGTGAAACATCATTATATATTACATAACTTTCAGATCCACATAGAATAACTAACATCGGTGTTGTAATTAGTCGGTGTTTTAATTCCTCAAGACTTTTTTTTAAATTTATCAGTCCATCTAAATGTCACATTCTTCCTCAAAAGTTTAGTTAGCGGGGTTGAGATCAGTGAAAACCTCTCGACAAACCTCTAGTAATATCTGGCTAATCCAAGGAAACTTCAGATTTCAGATACATTTCTTGGAGTTTCTCACTTCATAACTACTTGTACTTTCTTTAGGTCCACCTATATGCCCTGTTTAGATACTATATAACCTAAGATATTACTTAATCAAGTCAAACTTCACACTTACTGAACTTGATGTATAATTTTTTCTCCCTCATGATATATATGACTAACCTCAAGTGTTTAAAATGTCCCTCTTTACTTTTTAAATACACGTAAAATATCATCTATGATTGCAATCACTAATTGATCTAAACAAGATTAGAACACTTTATTCATTAATGCCATAAATGTTGTCGGGGGCATTTGTCAACAAACATATATTGTAGAAAACTACATGTGCCCGTAACTAGTTCTCAAAATTCTTAAGTAACTAGTTCCTCAGATGAGGTAATGTTATCTTCTGTCTTTCTTAGTCTCCTAATTGAATTCTTTTCTCAAATTATTTTCTCCATTCATTCGATTTCCTTTGATTTCTTTTCGACTTATTCTTACATCTGATCATTTGTACTAGTTTCTCCATACATTTCAATTTATTTACGAGTCTCAATTTTCTGAACATTAAAGTTAAATTTAACTTGTACCTTCTGAAAATACTAATATAGAATACATTATGGATCTAATTTCCTTTAGCCATAGCAATAGTATCATCTTAAATTCATGAACTTGATAACGTAGTTAGGCTACTTTACATTAAACAAAATATATGCACTCTCTGTAGCATATTTAGATTCTTATGCTTGAGTCCCATTTCTAATTGACTCCAATATTCACTTCTGATTCGTTCCATATTTATTCATTCCTAGAAGTAAAACTTTTGGTCTACTTGATACAATTTGATGAAAGTCTTCATCACAGAAGATTTCTCTCCTCAATCGTCTATACTATTTACTAAATCCTTATTTGTCAACTATGTTCATCATCGCTTTTCAGTTATTTTTAATACCTCAACAAAATCGATTATTATCATATCTTGCATGATCAGGATATTCCTTATAATAAAGCTTACTGAAGCAATAGGCTTATTCATTTACTCTTATGCTTTGGTATGTATCATCAAGATCATTTCATCTTATCCAGAGATTCATTTTCAAAAAGTGATCAATTAATAACTGAAGCTAATGATACGTTGATCTCTCTTGATTCTAGACAACAATCAAGTATTCTATAACTATGCAAAAGTTACTTCTCTTTAGGAGTTACCATTTCAATATATCCATCTAAATCTATGCTTCCACTGTGCTACTTTGATTCATCTCAAAATTTTAACTATGGGGATTAAAACTTGAGAGTATCTAAAATATCATAGATCACTCCTTATATTTTATCCAAGCATATAATACATATGTGCTTAGTAACATCATTAGTCAAGGTAACCATATTATCGAATGTGTACTCATAATATCTGATTGGCTTAGCCTTAAGGGTTTCAACATAACTCATTATCATTTATTTCATCTTACATACGTACGTTCTCAATCAATTCAGAATTATAGGTTTGTAACCATCCTGAAATTCAAATCTCAAATCCACTGACATAACTTTATACTCAATCATAAAATTTTATCACATTAATCAAACGACCATTTCAATTCAAAGTTCATCCTCTCATGATCATAGAAAAATTTGGTTTCTTCACATCCATATCAATTTCAAAATATACAATCATAGCATAATATGGGAATTTCCCATAAGTAATTGAAATAATTGAGCATGAGAGCCAAATGAATCAAAAGATTCGTGTTTGGTTAAGGAAGAGATCATGGGAGTTTTGCAATGAATGGAAAAAGAATCTACTTTCATTAAATGATTTATTAGATAACCGAAGAAAAGAATTTTATTTTTGCTGATATAATAACAAATACAAATGCACTGAATCTTTATCTAACATATTGAACCATGTGGTATTTCTTACTTCTAGATATCCACCACTTTTATTTCCTTACACTTTGACATATCATCATTCTTCTCATTATTTCTAATTACTCAGACTCTTAATGAATGTTCATGCATATGATTTATGTAAATGCGACTCAAACTGGGGATGAGTTGCCACTGCATGCCTATTTGATCATTAATTTATATTGACAGTATATGATATGTCTAAAATGCATATAACTCGACATATAATAAGAAGAATGCCCATATAAGATACTAAGCCTGGGCTCTGATACCAACTTGTAGCATCCCGCTTCTATCGAGCATGTACCCATATATCATGAGGACATTCAAGCACATGCCCTTTGGAAGTGGCATGTTAGGAAAATCAATCAAACTCATTACAAATTTTTTTCGCATCACACGCATGTTTAGAAAAGCCATTAATCATCTTTTGGCCCATTTTATTCAAAACATCATTGGTTACAAAATTTATTGCAATTACAACACTTACATACACATTGTACAATAGTTGAGAAAATATAATTCATATACGAATTTACTGAAGACATATGTAGATGCAAACTGATCCCGACCACTAGCTTATGTCTGATTTTAGTGGCTATACTTCAATTAGTCTAACTGGATATCTCCTCTGAACCTAAAAGACAACATTGTAAATTTGATGAGTTTTATAAACTTAGTAAGAGAACCATCCTCGATGTGCTCACTCATATCATTCATAGAAAAAATTCACTATTTACATTCATTTCACAGATAAGTCATGTAACATATTGAACAATTTCCATTGTGTATATTATTTCACATTTCCAGTTTAGAGCAGTACAGTTAATTCATTTCAATCAATCATATAGTGTATATATCATTTCACATTTTCATGATCAGAACAGTTCAATTATTTCATTTCAAACATTCATCTAACACATATCAATTTACATATGCTAATGCCCATGTGGCTCCACTTTCGTTGTTATTTGTTATGACCAAGTGCCTTTTTAATTGTCCCGTATTTATTGTAGATACTAGGTTCATTGATAACTATCCTGTATCCATTGGGGATACTGGAATCATTCTAACTGTCTCGTATCCATTGGAAATATTGGGTTCATTTTACATAGTGAGCCTAAGGCTCTTACCACATTCTGAGCTTTAAACTCTTTTTTACTGGTTACTTCGATCACAACTACCTTTATTTGATTATGCATTTCAATGTTATGAGATGCATCAATTCACATTATATGCAATCAATCACATTTATTCGTTGTGCATAATCACTCCCCCATTTTTGTCAGACCTAAGTCTGACATTTAACGATACGTTGAGAACACTATTTCTTTCTCATTCACATTCAATGAATCACTTCCAATGTAATCTCAATTATCAAAATCCTCAGGCTATTAAAGTCCGAAATTAGCACATTTAGATCATTCACTGTTCAATAACAGAATATAAGCATAAAAAACCAGATCTTAGTGAGTAACATCTATGTTGACTCGTAGTACGCTCCAAATTAGCATTTGCCTTCATGATCTGGAAACATATGGATGCTGAGATTCACTCTTACATATCTAACTTCATGCAATACACACATTTATACACATTACTAATTTGCACAATCACATAAGCATTCAATCGTACACATAGGTATATATGTAATGTATAATGCATGTTGAATTTGATTAGTCCAGATATGTTTCCTTTATTCACATCTCTTGATCATCTAAACATTATTGTTTGTGTATGTCTAACTTACACTTAGGTTTATAGCTCAAATATAGTTGAGTACACTAATTTCACAATTCATACATTCATCACTCACATAGTCTCCAACCCCCTTTTTTAGCATTATAATAATCATATAATATCAAAATTCTCATTCTTTCTTACTTAATTCACATTGTTCATGTCCTTTGAATCATATAAGCATTCATAAGAACACTTTTCTTCCATTAACAACTCAAAATTTCATATTTTATATCCATTGATATCATCAATTCATTCCCTAGTTACAACCTCAATTTATAACCCAAATATATTAAACACTTTATCAACTAATTCATCATCAAACTAAGTTCATTTTAAACCTTCATTCAAGCCTAAATACACCATAAGGAAGTACCTTAGCATTTATTGTTTCAAATATCACGTAAAGGATGCATTTCATGTTTTATGTTAGCCCATGATCGTGGCAGAACCTTATGCAGCAGGCCACGATCATGGGGACTCTACCACCATTGTGACAGAACCTAAATAATCTAGGCCATGATCGTGGAGACTATGCCACGATCGTGCCCTGTTTCTCTTCCTTTATTTTTTCACGAATTTCCTTATTTAGAACCATTATTAACACTCCAAAAATTTCAAGAATTCATGTCCATTTATGCAACTTCTTTTCATGCTAATCTAACTACCATATTAGTTGCATTAAAACTCACAAAACTTTACTCAAATGATTCATTTTCATTCACTTAATCCCATTATAGATGCATTCTTAACTTTTTTTTTCTAGATTTTTAACTCTTTTCATCCTATATCTAACACTTCATATACATAGCTCATCATTTAAACTTCATATCATCATTTTCTACTTCATTTCCTCTTCATTATCACCTCAATTTTAACTCAATCACTTCCATAAAACCATCCATAAATTATTGTTTATCAATCATAAATAAACAGAACATATCATCATCATTCTTTATCATTCACTATCATTTTAGTTCTTCTCATATCAAGAACACTATATTAGTCTTTTTTTTATAACAAAATTTCACCTTTATTATATCCTTAATTCACAACCTATATCATTTACATAACAACTTATAATTCATGGTTTTCATACCCTCAAAATAGAAAACAACACATATTTTCATCCATCAAATTTTCTGCACTCATCATCATCCCAAAATAGGATATAAACACATACATTTATTCATCAACGTTTATCACTCATTCATCACCATTTTTACTATCAATCCATCTCAAAATTATCCCTATAACATTTCATAATTTATTACTCATCATATAAATAAAAATATGACATAAATCTACTTATTTCTACATACACGTTCAACACTCTTCAACTCCATTTTCATGCTCATTTAATCTCAAAAGAATCATCATATGTATCTCATTTACAACAACACATGAAGAATAATATGCTACTTACTTGATTAAACTCAATGCTTCTTCAAGCACCATAAAACCCTAGCTTTCAAGCCTTACACGATCATCAACATTTAAGGATGAAAAAGGTTGGATTTTTATCAACATAAAGAAGATAACAAAGTGTTAAAGTGGTAAGGTGAAGGATGATACAAAAGCTTAACATTGATGGTTAGATTATGAGAGCATCGTGTATAAGAGAAAACGAAATGAAGGAGATGAGAGTTTTTTTTTGAAAATAAAAGACAATGGCAAGATGAAAATGGTATTTCAATTTGGTAAATATTGTGGGATAGATGCGTGGCAAGTGACGTGACACTTGTCACTTGCCACATGTCTTATTCTTATGGCTCCGCTTGGTTCTTTTAATATCTAGTCTATTTATCTCAAAATTTCTAGTTCATTTGTCACTCAATTTTCTATGACACTTGTCATTAAATCCTAACGCCATTTGTCAATTATTTCTGCTATCAATTGTCACTTATTTCTACTATCACGAGTCAATTTGTCTTACCACTTGACATTATTTTTAGTCCAAAAATACACATAATTTTAGAAATCTCCCAAATTTAACAAATAAATTCTAAATCACCAATTATGATTTATCAAATCAAAATTCAAGAGATAAAATTCACTATTCACATTATAATCATTTAAAGATCATTCATACCCCAAAAAATGTCAATTGAGTGCATATACAGTCTTTGTAATGTGTATAAAAATCAATATTCATGTGTATGTATGCTAATGTTATGCATGAGTATGAAATGCATTTCTTATTTTTTCAATAATATCTCTCATGTACAGTATTCTAGGGTTCTAATCCTTAGTATGTGAAAACAAGATACTACACTAACAGACCTTGTTTGGATGTAATTTGTCAATTTTGGTGTTAATGAATCATTCAATCATCAAAACACACACACACACACACACACACACACACACACAAGCTACAAAATATAGAAGCAAATAGTTTCTGTAGTATTATGAGATAATATAGGTCCACTACCTTCACTATCTGCTAACTACTGATTGCAGTAACTACGCTAAGTTTGCTAATGTTAGCATAAGTTAGAAATGAATCAAACGAATGAATAAATCGTTGAACAATATTGATGGCTGAAACTTATGATGTGCTGCGGTTCAGATCTCTTCATTCTTACAACTTAAATAAACCTCAAATACTTCAATTTAGCTATTTTTAACCATACCCCTGAATTATTAGAGCCTCAAATTGTTGAAGGAGGAAGCATTACATGAGTTCTGTTTTAACATAGAGTGAATGCTAATGAAAAACGCAGTCTGTGGTAATAACATCTATCTATCACACTTCTGGGGGAAAAGATGGAGGCATACCGACAGAACGAGGGCAATTATTTTAAAAACAAAAGCAATGCCGATGACTGTCAGTTTCATTTAGAGAGCTTGAATTTATGGAGTGCAGATGTGCCATCAAGCCCTTTTGCACAGAAGTGGGTGATGTATTCTTCTATGGTTGTTTCCCTGTAGAGTGGGGGACTTTCTTTTGACACCAAGTCTTTGATTGGCCCGTACACTCGAGAAGGTGATGAGTTTTCTTTGAAGAAATGTGTTCGGAAATTACATGAGACTGAGATTCTTGGACCCACCTTTTTAGATACCACTCTGTGGCATACACTTTTGAACTTATCGTTGCTGATTAGCTGCATATTGAAACGTGAAGTGAAAAAGTTGAAATCAATACAAGTCACAAATAGGTACACCTGCTTCTAAGTTAAGAAACACGGGAAAAAGGTTTTAAACTTTTTTAAGTACTAAACAATACAATGCTGTAGATTTGTAGATAATTATAATATACGTAGACCAACAATAGTTGCTCTAGTAATCATAAGTACAGTCATAATGAGAATGAATTTAAAACTTGCCTGGAACATATCTCCGAGGTTTACTATCAAAGCTCTAGGAATAGGAGCGACGTTTACCCAACTATCTTGATGAAGAACTTGAAGGCCTCCAATATGGTCTTGAAGAACAACTGTGATAAAGCCACTATCAGTATGCTTACCGATTCCCATTGTCAAGTCTGGTTCGGGGCATGGAGGATAGTAATGACCAGACAAATAAAGCCCCTCAATGCAGCCCATGTCTTTTAGGTAGCCGGTTCTCAGTCCGAGTGCTTCTGATAACAATTCAAACACGAGTAGCCCAAATTTCTGTATTTCCTTCATGTAATCAATCGCAACATCCCTGAAAAAGTAATGCTTGAAATATACCGGTGGAACACAACTTCTAAAGTTTCAAGCCTAAAAGCAAAAGCGTGCCACTTTGTGAGTCAAGTATAGTCAATTTCTGGACATTTATTTATTGTAAACTTCCATTTTGTTTTCTGTTTTGAGTCTTCGAGTACTTCTGCATCTAAAAGAGAATACAACCAGTGGTTTGACCAAAAGGCATGCTCTTCCAAATCTTTTAACCATCCAAAGGAATATATTTGAGATTTATTTAGTTAGTTAATAAAACTGTTTTGTGTGTGTTCACACAGTAACAGCAAGAATTCATGATGAGATGTTTAATCGCCAATCACATACCTACAGACTGTTGGCAATTGGTCAGAATTTGGAGGATGAGAATCCATGAGACAGTACAGGGTATCCCTCCAATTAACAGAAGGTGCTTGATAAAAATCGAAGTTGGTATTGTACTTCACCTTTCTAGTCTCGTCCCTGCTATAGAATTCCTTCTTCACCTGGCTTTCTTGCTCATGAAATCTTCGAATTCCCTCGATCATCTCGTCCACAATACTTTCTGGGATTTCATGATTGATCACCTGAAAGAAACCCCACGTTTCACATGCATCTCGAACTCGATCAACGATCCCAGACCGTGAACTTCCATCATCATCGCCAACAAGGTGGCGGAGATCTATGACAGGAATGCTATTTGAGGAAGCGGCTTCCTCTTTGTCTTTGACGTTAACGTGACTAGTGTTAAGAAATATTGCAGGTACTTTTGTGACTCCACAATCTACAAGCCCTTTCACTCCTGTTTTCATCTCATCAAAAGCCTTCATTTCGTCTTTCCTTTCAAGTTGAACCCCAGCTGAGCTTGTGCCCACCATTTTCTCGGTTGATGAACTCAAAATCTTTTGGGAAGTTATGGGCAAAGCTTCTACACGTGTTCGTTTCAACTCCCAAGGACGGCTAAATAAAAATATGAAATAATCTTCAAGGTCTCACCACCCCAGCAATTTGCATTATTTGTCATTTGTTTAATCGGGAAGTTTTGATAAGCATACGAAATTGTTAGAAATTAGAAATCAAAATATGCTACATGCTTCAGCATACTCTTCCTCTTAGGTTCAAGCCTCCTCATGCTTACGGAAGTTGACGATAGAACTTCCTTTTCTTTACTTCTATGTATTGCTGTGTTGTTTAAGCGGTGCAAGTAGTTTATGTTGTCCTTTTAAAAAATGGTAAATAAGTTCATGTTTATACAGGCAACATATTTAGAACATCTGACGTTGAAAACTGAGTTCCTTGGAGAAGAATCATCGACTTGAGCGCTTGGTGTACCCAAGTTCGTGCCCAAGGATTAAGGCTGCGTTTGGATTTAGTGCGTTGGGGATAATTACTTATTCACTGTAATTTTCAAACGCAATCATATGTTTGAATTTGTGGCCGACAACTGCAGGTTGGAGAAAACTGCAGTGCCACCGCAGAAATAGATAAGCAGAAAGGGAGCTGCGGTAGAAAACTGCTTATGCGGTGAAAATTTTACCTTCCAATAATAACCTCATGATATTTTAGTATTTTCCATTATACCCTTAATTAATAGAAGGAAGTTTT
>JAOTAY010000007.1:7776058-7801895 GCA_025629805.1 Erythroxylum baracoense | reverse complement strand
GTCGTATGAAGAGCATATGGAAGGTGAAAAGTCTTGGCGCAATGGTATTATTTCAGATGAAAATGAAAAGTCCAATGGCGTGTCCGAGATGGCATGTCCGAGCCGTCTCAAGATGTGTGTCCGGCCGTGTCCGAGCTGTCTCAAGAGGTGTCTGAGCCGGAAAATTTTTTTTTAATGCTGACACTTACAAACATGTGTCCGACACGTGTCCACCGCGTGTCGGATGAGTGTCCGTGTCCGACACACGGACACGGCTCCATTTTGCCATGTCCGTGCTTCTTAGCTAATAGATAATAAATTAAAGCGAAAGTCAGAAAGGCAAAGAACTTGAGATAGAGGGATTTTTGAAGAGACAGTGGTAGTGCCTTTGCCAAGTACAGAAGCAGTAGAACCATTGGCTAGAGTAATTGGGGGTAAGTTGTTCAACAGGGTAAAATTGGATAGAATACCTGTGTCTCCAGTCATGTGGTCAATGGCCCCGGAGTCTGTTACCCAATCATGAGGAATGGAGGACAGACATGCAATGGGAGTCCTGTATGTGCTA
Source organism: Erythroxylum baracoense (assembly GCA_025629805.1). Classification (NCBI taxonomy): domain Eukaryota; kingdom Viridiplantae; phylum Streptophyta; class Magnoliopsida; order Malpighiales; family Erythroxylaceae; genus Erythroxylum; species Erythroxylum baracoense. The sequence goes on along the minus strand of JAOTAY010000007.1, from coordinate 7,801,351 downwards.
ATGTGGTAGCGGCATTAGATGAGGAAGAGTTCCCTCTCATAGCTTGAAACTGAGTGAAAGAACCTAATTCATTTGCAGTCAGAGTGAGGGTCTGAGTTTGCAGCTCCTCCTCCTTGGGGACCAAGTCATGATACCAAGTAATTATCATGTGCTACTATACAGGCCTGTTGAGTTCTCTCTTTATGTTGTAATTGAGGACAATTGGCTATGACATGGCCAATTTCCTTATAGTAAAAACAAGATCGCGTTTCTTGTGTTCCCCTTCCCCCATCTTTTTCACCACGACCCCCACGTCTTCCTCCTTTAGCTCCTCCCTTACCTTATCTACTAGAGCCAATACTTGCAAAAGCAACATTTTCTGACTTGGATTCTCTAGGAAACTCATATGTAGTCCTAAGAACCCGATGATATGCCTCAGTTAGATTTAATTGGTCCACTTTAGTAAGAATTTGGGATTGGATATTGCTATATTCTTCTCCAATACTTATCAAAAAGGCCATAGCCCCAAACTGATCACGTTGTCTCAGCATTTCTTCCACATTGGTTGTGATAAGCATCACCTAATTTGATTCTTGAATTAATTTTCTAAAAAAGGAATAATGGTCTTCTATGGGAGTGTCTTTCTTTTCTGTCTTCATAATATCATGTATTACCCTATATGTGCGAGACAAGTTAGCTTTGCCATGATATAGAGATTCCAAATGATCCCAAATCTCCTTAACTGTGTTACAATGATTCACCATCTATAGGACTCTAGGAACCAATGTTTGTCTTAATAGGCCAAATAACCTTTGTCATCTCTAAACCACTGTGATTTAGTGTCTTCATCCTGTGCAAAAACGTCAGTCATGAGATGGTCTTCCTTCATCACACCCCACATAAATGCCTCTACAGATTTACGCCACTCAAGATAATTGTTGGCACCTTCTAATTTCCAATCACATATTTTGGTTGGAGCAGGGATTAATTCGGCCACTGCCTTATCCGGAAAGAGTTCCATCATAACCCTTTTAATCTCATCCATATTAACTTTCTCATCGTTACTTCTGGTCTTATCTGGATCACTAGTTGTCATATTTGGTGGAACGTCAACTTAACTCTCCAATGTCTCCCCGTCGACCACCTCTGGCTGTTCACTCGCCTACGTCATCTCCCTTAGGCTGTGTGACCACTTCTGGCCATTCACTCACGATGTTGACCCCCGCAAGCTGTGCGACCACCTCTGGCTGTTCACTCGTCGGCGTCAACCCCACAAGTTACGCCTCTCTGGTGCTAATAGTAGCACCGCTGCTGCCGCCGCACTGTGGTGCGACATCACCAGTCGCACATTGGCATACTCTCAGCCCACTTTGGGGTTGAAAGAACCAACCAGTCCTTAATCACAGGTATTGATTCTATCTGAGTTGAATTGGGAAGAAAGTTCTAGGTTTTGGGTGAATTTGGGAATTAGGGTTTCGGGACAGAAGGGATTTTGAGAACCAAGGGAGTTAGGGTTTTTGAGAATCAGGCTTTGATACCACGTTAACGATGTTAACAAGTAGTAGTTTGAGAAAAGTCGTAACATCTTTATGTTAGGCTGATAATGTATATATATATAATGAGGAGTTAAAATTATAATAGGAAATTGTATCTTTGAGTAAATCATGGGATAACTACTATATCCCATGATTTACTCTATCACGTTATCACATCCTTAATGCTAGCCAAAATTCAGCCCTAAAATTTGATATTCAAACAACCTAGTATTGCCGTATGTTCTAATTTTGTAATTTTTAGCTCCTAGTTAATACTTCTTTTATTTATCCTACATTAATTTGGTATTAGAGCTTTTGGTTCACGATGGCAACACGTAGTGGAAGGGCGTATAGTGGAATAGTCAATGAGTAAGAGTGAGATGAAATACTTTTAAGTTATAGAAAGATTGAACCTTAATGTCCCTCAATAACAAGGTGCTCCAAGAAATGGTAAATAGTCCAAAAGACAATATCAAACGACAAACTACACTTAATGTTGACGATGGAGAAAGTGAAATCCAAAATGAAGAGGCTAAAAATAATCAACAGGAATAGGGTTAGGAAATCAATGTCTACCAAGAGATCTAAGACAAAGAACCCAACTACAATGTATGGAGAGTGCATGTGAGCCTTTAGACGCCATGATAGAGTTGAAATATGCAACAAACTCAATGCCATTATGAAGAAAGTTTGTGTTGAATTTTGTAAGAAAGATGGATCCACGCCTGTTCTTATACTGGATAGCAGCAATAGAAGATTTCTTTGACTAATACCACATGTCACAAATAGAAATGTTTGATTCGTAAAGATGAATCTAGTTAGACACGCTAAAATCTGGTGGAGATTGGTGAAGGATAGAATTAGGAAAACAGGCCGGCCATCAATTGTTGATTGGGAAGAGATGAAGCTGAAGTTATCCAAAAAATACTTAACATTTCATTATGAGGAAGATCTCCAAGATCAACTCACAACTCTTAAACGAGGGATTATGTCCGTTACTTAGTACACCGAACTTTTGATGAACTTTCTATCCAATGTGAAGGAATGGAGTCAGAACGACAACTTATATCTCACTACAAAAATGGCTTAAGGGCAGAAATCAGCAAAGAGCTGATAATGTAAAGGATTTACAGCCTTTAAGATGCATATCAATTGGCTTTAAGAGCAGAAAAATACTTAGGACAGCAAGTAGCTAAAAAGTTTCGAGGCCAAGCTAGGGAGTTCAACATGAAGAGAAATACGACGGTGCAAAACTTTATGACATTATCTAATGTATCACAGAACAACTACGGAACTTCTCAACGAATTGAAACTAAAGGCAAAGCCATAGTTGAGATTGAGAGGAAAGGAGGCAGCAATGACTAGAAGTGCATTCGATATAATGGGAGGGGCCACTTTGCTTATGAATGTCCTAATAGAGGTTTGAACATGATGGGAGCAGAAGAATAGGAAGAATCTAATGAGTATGTGTGTAAGCATGAAGCTAGAGAGGAGTTGGAAGGAGATTCTAGTGATGAACTAATTAGTCCTACAAATCTTAATGTAGTGAGGTGCATACTTTCGATGCATAAAGTGGAAGGACAAGAAGAAAGGTTTCGTATTGCTATTTTCTTTACTCAAGTTAGATGTCGAGGAAAAGTATGCAAACTTATCATTGATGGAAGAAATAGTATGAATGTGGTATCGGAAAACATGGTGAAATGATTGAATTTACTTATAGAGTAACATCTAAATCCATACAAAATTGCTTGGGTGGATGTTAGTATTATACCAGTTGCTCGAAGGTGCTTGTTATCTTTCAAATTAGGAATAATGAGGACTCTATTTGGTGTGATGTCATTGCTATGGAAGTATCTCACATTTTACTTGGTCAACAGTGACTTTATGATCGAGATGTGCAGCACTTTGAAAAATCAAACACCTATCAGTTTATGTTTCATGGAAAGAAGATGATTTTGAAGTCTGTGAAGGTGGATAAGGTAGAAAAACAAAGATGAAGTAACAAGACAACCAAAAATGCCAAGAAGAAGCATCTTAATATCTTTATGGAGAGAGAATTTGAAGCTGTTAGCAAGTAGAAGAAAATTGTGTTTGTAGTGGTAGTGAGGGAAGTAATAGAAACAACACCTGAAACAAACTTTACCTTACCAAAAGAAGTGGGTGAATTGCTAGCTGATTTTTCAAACCATACATTGGATGATTTACCAGGTGAATTATCTCCTTTACGAGATATTCAACATGTTATTGACTTGATACCTGAATCTACTCTACCAAATCTTCCAGCATATCAGTCGGATCCTATTGAGAATGAAGAGTTAAAGAGACTAGTAGAGGAGTTACTAAAAAAAAAAAACGATTTATTTAAGAAAGTTTAAGTCCATATGCAGTTCCAGCACTATTGACTCCTAAAAAGGATGGAAGTTGGCGAATGTGTATTGATTGTCGGGAAATAAATAAGATCATAATAAGGTATAGATTTCTAATGCCTTGCCTTCGATGACATGTTTAATATATTGACTGGAGCTACTATATTTACCAAGATAAACTTACAAAGTGGGTACCATCAAATTAGAATCAGACCTGGAGATGAATGGAAAACAACTTTCAAGACTAAAGAGGGATTTTATGAATGGTTGGTGATGCCATTTGGACTCTAATGTATCTAGCACTTTTATGAGAGTGATGAATCAAGTGTTTCGACCATTTAGGGGCAGATTTTTGGTGGTATATTTTGATGATATATTAATATACAGCAAGACTAAAGAAGACCACCTATTTATTACATCTAGAACAAGTCTTGAGAGTTTTGAGGCAAGAGAAATTTTAGATGAACTTAAAGAAGTGTTCTTTCATGCAATCAAGTGTTGTATTTTTGGGTTTTATTGTATCCTACCGTGGATGGATCTCGAGAAGATTAAGGCCATCCTTGATTGGCGTATTGCAAAGGATATGCATGAGACATGAAGTTTTCATGGTTTAGCAACAATTTATAGGTGATTTATTCGTAATTTCAGCACCATAATGACACCCATTATTAATTGTATAAAGAAAGGATAATTTACTTGGCCCAAGGCAGCAATTAAAGCTTTTGAAGAAATCAAGAAAAAGATGAATGAATCTCCTGTTTTGCAACTTTCAGATTTTTCTAAGGTATTTGAAGTTGCTTGTGACGTATCTCATATGGGAATTGGAGGCATACTTAACCAAGAGGGACATCCAATTGCTTACTTCAGTGAGAAATTAAGTGAAGAGAAACAACAATACTCAACCTATGACTGGAAAATTTATGCAGTAGTTTGTGCTCTTTATAATTGGTGTCACCTCTTTATAATTGGTGTCACTATCTCTCATACAAGGAGTTTATTCTATATTCCGATCGTGAATCTCTTCAATTTATGGAGTGAATTTAACTTTGTTATTAAACATTAAACAGGAGTTGAGAAAGGTTGTAGATGCATTGAGTAGAAAGAGCCATTTGCTTAACAATTTGGCAGTAAAAGTTGTGGGATTTGATAAAATAAATAGAGAATATGTTTTAGATCAAGATTTTGGAATAATCTATTCATAAATTATAGTTGGACAAAGAGACCAACACGTCCCTTTTGTAATCCACGATGACTATCTTCTCAAAGGAAATCGACGTTATATACCTAATACTTTTATAAGGGAGTGTATGATTTGAGAATTATATGGTGGAGGGGCAGCAGGACACTTTGGAAGAGATAAAACCATCACAATGGTTGATGAATCACTTTTTGGCCCTCTTTAAAATGGTACATATCAAAGGTCATACGACAATGTCGAACATTTCAGTTAGCTAGAGGAAAGAAACAAAATTCTAGATTATTCACACCATTGCTCATGTCTCATGACCTATGGCAGGACATAAGTACGGATTTTGTCTTGGGAATTCCTAAATCTATATGAGTTTATGATTCTATTTTCGTGGTGGTGGATAAGTTTTTCAAGATGAGTCATTTCATTCCATATTCCAAGAGTTATGACATTGTCCATATTTTTAAACTCTTCTTTAAAGAGGTTTTACGTTTCCATGGATTACCTTTAGCTATTGTCTCTGATCGTGACGTGAAGTTTTATGAGTTATTTTTAGAGAACTCTATGGAAAACATTCATTAAGATTCAATTTTCAAGTTCTTTCCATCCCTAAATTGATGGACAAATAGAGGTGGTGAATAGAAGCTTGTGGACTTGTTAAGATGGTTGAAGACAATGTGAAAAATTGAGACGTAATTCTTTGGTTGAAGACAATGTGAAAAATTGAGACGCAGTTCTTCACATGGCAGAATTTGTATACAACAATTCTATAAATAGGTTTACTAATAAGAGCCCTTTCGATTGGGAGTTCAACCAAGGAATCCTATTGAATTGATTCGTTTACCATAAATAACACGAGTTAGTGTTGAAGCTGAAGGTTTTGCATAAAACATGAGGGACATCTTTGACGAGGTATAACGAAAGATAACAACCAGCACCCAAATGCTTTAAGCGGGAGTTCATGTGATAATCGAGTTGAAGGAAGACATTATTAAAACAATTAAGAGGTGTTTGAAACTTTAGAGCTTTTGAAGGCATCCTGTTGATCAAATATGTAGCCGTTAGGATAGCCTCACCCCATAAGTACTTAGGAGTATTAGTTGAAAATGCCTATTGATCACGATGAATAAGGTTAGAACATTATCGTCATTAGCAACTAATTATGGTTGGGAATTGCAACATTTTGATGTCAAGAATTGTTAGAAAATAAGATTATTTCATCTTCTAGAAGATTTGATATAGTTGTAAATAGTTGATTAATAGCTAGGATTTTAATTTACTAATTTAGGTTGATTGTAATCTTCCATTTATTTAATTTTCTTAGTCAATGACTGATGTGTAGGAATTAGTTTGTTTCCTAAAATAGGAAAAATGACTCTGTATATGTTAGTGTATTTAGTACCTGGAGAAAGATGAATTTCAGTTTCTGTTCATGGTATCAGAGCCTCTTTACTGCACTTTCAAATCCAAAAAACCCTCTTCTGAATCTTGGGTACTAGTTGTCAAACTTCTTTCAATTCTTCTCTTAATTCTTTTGTGGCTGTCTCATAATGTCGTATTCATTTGATAGTCTATTCACTACTATTAGTACCAATAATGGGGCTGAGACATTAGTTTAGTCAAAAGAAGAATTGCAAAACATACAATCTTCTTATAGGTTCAGTGGCTGAAATTATCTTCAATGGTTTAAAGTGGTTAAAACCTTTCTCAAAGGAAAGGGTAAATTGAGTCAACTTATGGGAATTGGACTTTTTGCTGAAGATGGCACGTTTGCAAAATGGGATGAAGAAGATTCCATGATCATGTCATGGTTGTGGGACTTTATGACACTTGAAGTGAGCTGAACCTGTATGTTTTTAACAACTGCAAGAGAAATTTGGGAAACTGGTAGTCAAACCTATTAAAAAATTTATGATGCTGCGGTATTTTATGAGATCCGAACTAAAATCAACACCGCAAAGCAAGTTAACCCCACAGTCATCGAGTACTATGAAAAGCTTGTGGCTTGAATTGGATTATTATCAAAATTTTAAAATGAAGTGTGGAGAAGATGCTGCAATGCCGCGAAAGTTGGTGGAAGGGGAGAAAATCTTTGAATTTCTTGCAAGCCTCAACCTAGATTTTGATCAAGTTTGAGTTCAGTTTCTTGGGAAAGAAGTTCTACCATCTCTTGAGGGTGTTTTTTCTATAATACGGGCTGAGGAGAGTCGCCAAGGAGTGATGATTGACAATACAATAAATGAAGGATCAACTATGAATTCCAAAAGGATGGTTATAGTACCAAAGCCAATTAAACGAAGAAGCAACCCAACCAAGAAGGGGTCTAGTGCACTTACTACAAGAAAGCATGTCACACCAAGGATACTTGCTGGGGACTCCATCCAATGTTGGGGCAAAGGGAGGTAATCATGGTTGTCAGTCTAGGTGACAAGTGCTAAAATTGTTCCTAGTGAACAGCCAAATCAAGATGATTTGCAAACTCTTAGAGAAGAGATAGAAAAGTTGAAATCCATATAGAAATTAGCAGATAAACCTAAAAGTTCTTGCTTTTTGGCTCATTCAGTTAAGTCCTGTAATTCTTACGCTCTTAGTGCCTCTTTTCTGGTCTAAATTAGTACTTGGATCATAGATTCGGGTGATACTGACCATATGGTTTTCTCACATCGGTCTTTTACCTCGTATAAACCTTGTCCAACCAACAAAAAAGTCAAAATTGTAGATGGAACTTTTATTACTGCTATGGGTTGGGGAACTATTCCTCTTACTTCCGCAATTATGTTAAAAGATATCCTACATTTTTCTAAATTAGCTGTCAATCTTTTGTCCATAAAACAAATTACATGTGACTTGAATTGCAAAGTGATTTTCTATCCCACATACTATATTTTGAAGGATCTGATCTCGAGGAAGATGATTGGGTTCGCTAAGGAAAGTAATGGGCTATACATTCTTGATACTAAGGAAGACAAAATTTGCTTCCTTTCAAAGTCTTATCAATCTAGCTATTTTACCAATAAAGAGGACATTTGGCTCCACTATTATCGTCTTGTTCATCCTCCATTTAGTTTTCTCAAAACTATGTTACCATTGTTATTAAAAAATATTGAAATGTCGAGTTTGGACTGTGATGTGTGCGAACTTGCTAAACACAAGCGTGTTTCTTATCCATTGAGTAATACTAGAAGTACGGTTCCTTTTTCACTAATCCACCTGATATATGAGGTCCTTCTAAAATTCTAAACATTATGGGGGCAACGTTGTTTTGTTACCTTTATAGATGATTGTGCAAGGGTAACCTAGGCATATTTAATAAAAAACAAATTTGAAGCTAGGGAAGTTTTTCCAAATGTTCAAAAACCAATTTGGAGCAAGAACAAAAAACTTACAAAGTGATAGTGCAAGAGATTACTTCAACCAAACTTTTTCATCTTTCCTTCAAAAATAAGGAATTGTTCATTATTCATCTTTTGTTAACACACCACAATAGAATGAGGTAACTCAGAGGAAAAATAGACACATCTTAGAAATTACATGAACATTGTTATTTCAAAACTAATGTTCCCAAATCTTATTGGGGGGAATCTGTCCTTAATGCAACCCACTTGATAAGTAGGATGTCCCCTAAAGTTCTTGCTTTCAAGAGTCCAATAATTCTATTTCATGAGTATTGCACAAATTTACAAATAGATTCCAAATTACCCCCAAAAGTCTTTGTTTGTGTGGTTTTTGTTCATATTCATGACACTAATGGAGGGAAACTTGATCCAAGACCATTAAAATGCATCTTTATTGGTATGAGTGCTATCTTCCTACTTGTAAATTTTTCATTTCAATGGATGTACTTTTTGTTAAGAAACAACATTTCTATTTAGGTTCTCATCTTCAGGGGGAGAGCGTGAGTGAAGATAAAAAACATGAGCAATGTTTCCCTGATTTACAGCTAATTGGTCAACCTGAAACTGTTCAGCCTAAAATTTCAAATTCACCACATACCCGGCTCCTTGATCAGCTACACGAACAGCCTATTAACACATCAAAATCAACCCAAATTATACAACCCGCAGCAAAAAAACCTATCCTATTCTACTCAAGGAGAAAAGAGCCTGCTTCGACTCAATTTCAAGTTCAGGATTTGACTCCAGAAGCAGATACACAGTCAGAATTACCATCTCCATTGATTGATGATTTAGATGTTTCTATAGCTGTTAGGAAAGGAATTAGAAGTTGCAATCAATATCCTAGTTCTCACTTTGTTTCTTTGAATAAAATCTCACATAAACACCATAGTTGTCTCACTAATTTAGATACAATTTATATTCGCCAAAACTTCAATGAGGCGCTTTCGGGATGAGAATTGGAAACTTGCCATGAATGAGGAAATGAGTGTACTCAATAAAAGTAATACATGGGAAATTGTCGATCGTCCAAAAGACAAGAAATTAGTAGGATGTAAATGGGTGTAAGCAATTAAGTTTAAAGCAAATGGATCCTTAAGAGAGGTACAAGTCTAGGTTAGTAGCCAAAGGGTACACTCAAACATATGGAGTAGACTATTAAGAGACTTTTGCTCCGGTAGCTAAGATAAACACGGTCCGCATTCTTTTATCTTTAGCTGCTAGTTTCAATTGGTGTTTGTAGCAATTTGATGTCAAAAATTCTTTTTTACAAGGTGATCTTGAAGAAGAGGTATATGTGGAGCCTCCATTAGGTTTTGAATAATACGTTTAAGATAACCAAGTGTGCTGGTTGAGAAAAGCACTTTATGGGCTTAAGTAATCACCATGGGCCTAGTTTGGAAAGTTTGCAAAAGTAATGCTTGGTTTTGGTTGCAAACAAAGCCAAGGGGATCATACTCTCCTCTTAAGACACTCGGTAGCAGACTTAAAGTCTTGATAGTATATGTTGATGATATCATCGTGATGAGTGATGATGACGAGGAAATTCTAAAGCTTAAGGCTAGACTTGCGAAAGAATTTGAAATTAAAGAGCTTGGGAAACTCAAATATTTTATGTGAATTGAAGTGGCTTGGTCTAAAGAAGGCATATTTATTTTCCAACAAAAGTATATTTTAGATCTTTTACGAGAGACAAGAATGATGGGATGTAAGCTCATTGATACATCAATCGAAAACAATCATCGGTTGAGTGAAGGAAGAGATGATGAAGTTGATAAAAGAAGTTATCAAAAGCTGGTTGAAAAACTAATATACTTATCTCATACATGTCCCGATGTTGCATATGCTGTAAGCGTGATAATTCAGTTCATACTTGATCCTGAGAAAGTTCATTTATAAGCTGCTTATAGAGTAATTCGATACTTGAAAGCTAATTCGAAGAAAGGAAATCATGTTTAAAAGAGGAGCAAAATTAACTATAAAAGCCTATACAGATGTAGACTGTGCTGGTTACTATCAGATTGATGCTCAACAATTGGCTACTGTATTTTGATTGGAGGAAACTTGGTAACTTAAAGAAGCGAAAAACAAGCAGTAGTATCTAGATCAAGTGCAAAAATCTGAATTTTGTGCAATGGCTCAAAGAATTTGTTAACTCTTATGGATAAAGAAAATTTTAGAAGGCTTGCAAGTTAAATGACATGGACCTATGACGTATTATGACAAGTAGTCTACTATAAGCATTGCACATAATCCAGTTCAATATGACAAAAAAATATGTTGAGATAGACCGATACTTCATCAAGGAAAAGATTTAAAGTTGACTGATTTGTACACCTTATGTTCCTACGAAAGGTCAAATGACATCAGATTATTTGATCTTCTAGAAGATTTGACATAGTTGTAAATAGCTGAGTAATAGCTAGGATTCTGGTTTACTATTTTAGGCTGATTGTAATCTTTCATTTATTTAGGCTGATTATAATTTTCTTAGTCAATGACTGTTGTGTAAGAATTAGTTTGTTTTCTGAAATAGGACAAATGACTTTGTATATATTATTTAGTATGTAGAGAAAGATAAGAAGAATTTCAGTTTCTGTTCGAGAATGCATTCCTATATGTAGAACTAGCAGAAAAGATTTACACGGAAATTCCACTAAGTTATGAGAAGAATTTGGCTACCTGTATTGTGTGTAAGTTGAAGAAGGCATCGTATGCCCTTAAGCGATCAACTTGAGCATGGTTCGAAGATTTGCAGGAGTTATGTTGGCTGTGGGATACAGAGAAAGTGAAGGAGATCATGCACTGTTTATTAAACACTTTCCTTTAAAGGAAGTTATAACTAGATGTTGATGACGGGGATGAGGATAAAGAGAAGCAATTCTCGAGTCAGTGATTAGCTAAGTGGTTTGAGATTTAAGTCATTAGGGAGGTTAAGTATTTCCTTGGAATTGTACATTGTAGGTAGGAATGTTTATCTTACAACAAAAGGATGTCATTGATCTTCTCAAGGAAATAGGAAAGACAACATGCAAACCTGCAAGTACTCCTATTAATCCGAATCTTAAGCTTGGAAAAGCAAAGAAAGATGTTACAGTAGACAGAGAAATTATTATGAACAAGGGTACAAAACAGGAAGGTAATGAAAAGAAATTCTGATGTTTATTAAATGTAGATAAAAGACCCACTTCGAGAAGGGTTAACTCTCCTAACAACATGGAATTCAAAATAATAATCATGATAAAAAACTGCAGTACTGCATCTATAAATAACTAAAGCCTAAGAAGTGGTTATAACCTAATAGCTAAAATAAATGATCATGAAGTCCACTTAGTTCCCATGTTCCACTAACCCCACTCTTTGAAAGAAACTCTCCTGCGGACCCAGTAAGACTGAGAATTGGTCTTGAGACGTGTTCGCACGTGTCCTATATTTTCTCCTTGAATAGACACGTAAGGGAGGACTTCCATCAGAAATGTATTAGCCCCTACTAATAAATTTGTCTCATACACGACTAGATATAGCATATTTAGCAGCTATAATTATTCAATTGATGCATTGTTCAAAGGAAGTTCATCTGCAAGTAGCTTAAAAAACACTTCAATATCTCAAGGGGACGCTAGGGATGGGTGTTTTGTTCAAAAGAAATGGAGGTTTAGTCCTTGAGGCATATACTGATGTTGATTATGCTGAATCTATTATTGATAGAAGATCAACTTCAGGATATTGTACTTTTCTTGATGGAAACCTTGTGCCTTGGAGAAGCAAAAAACTTTTCTTGATGCAAACCTTCCGACTTGGAGAACCAAAAAAAACAAGTTTAGTAGCTCGGTCAAGTGCAAAGGTTGAGTTTCGATATGTCAAGGTGTATGTGAATTGTTCCAGTTGAAGATAATACTTGAAGGTTTGAAGATGAAGTGGGATGGCCTTATGAGACTATATTGCAACAACAAATCTGCAATCAACATAGCTCACAACTCATTTCAACATGATCCAACGGAGGACAATAAAATTGATAAAGACATTTCATTAAGAAAAAGTTTTATAATGGATTAATTTGTATACTATATATCTACTCATGTTTAATTGGTTTACATTCTCACTAAAGGTTTGAGCAGCTAAGTTTTTTAAGACTGTTGTATCCAAGATGAGAATGGAGAATACCTATTCACCAACTTGAGGAAGAGTGTGGCAAAATCATTTATATTGATAGATTGATTGTATTTGATTGAGTTTTCTATTATATTAGAATATCACATAAGTCAGAAAATTAGTGAGTGTCTTATAAATTATGAAATTAGATATTGTATTAGAATATCCCATAAGTCATTATATTAGAATCATTAATTTTTACTTATATGTACTAAAATTTTGTTTATAAGCTAAGTCATATATCCAAAGTCCTATTCAAATTCAAAAAATTTGTAGAGGATTAACAATAACACAACCGAAGCATCAAATTTGTGCCATGTTCAGAGTGACTATGGAGTGGACACTTCGCTTGACTCCCAGCTTTTGCCTTCGGAATCGTAGACTGTGTCATTATTTAGTTTATTGATGACGGATGGATATGGGGTACATTTGTAACCTCAAGAAACTTTAACCAGGTCGACAATTTTCTCATTTATCAAGCACTTTATTATAACAAGATTGCCATTTTGGATAATAACCGGTTTACTGTTTTTAAATCTGAACAGTTGACTGAGTTTGTAAACAGTTCTAACGGCACTGCAGTTAACATGGCGGCTCAAATATCTATCTATGTTGATTGCAGATATATTAATCCAGAATGCCTGGGATACTTGGATCTATTACAGAGTTTAAGGAGTGGAGACTGCTCTTGAATTTTCATATGGTTCCACACATTTCTTCTACCGCGCGAAGTTATGGGAGACCTTTATTGTTTTCTTATTTAAATTTTGGTAATCTGAATTTTGCAAGTTGTCTTTTTTACTGAATATCTTAACTGTTTGGTTGTAATGTGCTTTACTTTGAGAAGGAAAAAGGAAAAATCTTAAAAATTAATTTTGTCCTGCAATTTCCAAATCCTCTTCGTCGTCTGCAGTGCTTCTTCCTCATCTGTGTCGGCTTCGTTCGCCATTATTATAACGTAAAAAGCAATGTAGTCACTTAATCATAGGAGTCGACAAGCAAGCAAGGGATCTGTGTTTAGTTAACCAAAAAAACAAAAAAAAGGATCTGTGTTTCCTCTGAAATCTGAGGGTTTGGGGTCTTTAAGTTGAGAAAAGAACAAAGACATCACGTTATCATGTCACGCCACATGTTCCGTCAAGAATCTTGTGACAACTTGCAATTTGATCAACGCTGTTGCTATTGTAATGCATTCAACAACAAATCTAATTAAGAAAGAAAAGAGAAGGCAACTTCAACATCCCAAGAGTCCCCAACTCTTAAGACGAGTCCGGATATTGTGTCTAACCAAAGTTTGTAACATTGTCGTTCTACTTTCAAAAATTTACAAACTTTGTTAGTCTTCTACATTTCCTGGTTTATGAGTCAAGTCGATATCCACTCAACATCCTCATCGTCTTCATCTTCATTCTCCCAAAACCAAAAATTTCTGAACATTCTCTTTTCCAATCTAAAGTTCCGCAAATTCCTTCACCTTCTCTCGCCAGTGGCCATTCAAACAGCAAACGGATACATTTGAAACTAGAGAGAAAGATAGAGAGAGAATCTCAGTTTTGCAACATTTCAGTGCTCTTGATTCTGTTAGAGACTAGAGAGAGAGTCTCAGTCTTCGAATTCGACAATTCTAATGTTGCAACATCTCAAGTGCTCTTGATTTGTTTCTTTTGATCCTTTGTGTTTCTCTTGCGTTATTGTTCTTCTTAGGAGTTTTGATTTTTCGGAAGAAATTGTCAGCGTTTATGAGATTTCGTTTGCCCTTTTCTTCTTCAAATGAGAAACATGTTGTGTGTTTTTCTGTGATTTGTTGGGAATAGTGCTAATCGAAAAGGAAAAAATGTGCGAGTTATGATCTAATTTTCCTTTCGGTTTTACATTGTTCTCGTTGATGTAACGATTGTTCCTTTTTCCTTTTCCTTCTTTTTTTGGTGTGGGTTCTAAATCATTCCATAATTTAACAGAGAAATCAGGTGATTAGTATCTTGATAATGTAGAAACAAAGCAATAAATAGAAAAAGAAAAGATTATTGGAAATGCAGCATAGAATGAGACAACAGCAACAACAAGGTCTACTGATGCAACAAGCATTGCTACAACAGCAGCGGCAGCAATAGATGTACCATCCTGGCGTAATTGTTGCTGCCATGTCTCAAGAGATTTTTTAATTCTATTATCTGTTTCTCCTTTTCGTTCTGTCAATCATTTTTTTATTTTTTATTGTAATTTTTTGGATCGGACAAAGTTTTGATTTTTTTTTAAATGTCAGTTCATTCAGTGGAATTTGATTGTTGATTGGAAGTTAATAACCAACTTTCAAGTGTATTAAATCCTTATGTTACTTTTGAATGATGAAAATAGAAGAAAGGGAAAATGAAAAGTAACCAAAGAGAATCCTATGATTGAAGCAAAAGATACTAGTAACTGCAGAGTGAAAATGGCGATGAGGAAGAATTAGAAGGATTTCCAATTCAAAAGATGCATTATGTTTGTTTTTGTTTTTTTGTCCTTCTAATTGAAAAGATGCATTATGTTTGTTACTACTTTTTTGTGTCTAGCTTGCAATTTTCTTTTGCTATACTCGTTGGTGATTAATGTTTTCATTGTTTGGGACCTTTATATATTACTTTTTCTTTTGTTCATGTTCTGGTTCTATTTTCTACAGGTGGAGCCGATTCCTAGTGGAAATCTGCCTCCTGGTTTTGATTCAACTACGTCTTACAATGTGAAAGAACAATTTCATTTGTTTCCTTATTTTGTTTCTTTTTTGAGTTCTCATTCATGTTTATACTTTGGATGTATTTGTACAACATAGTTTTCTTTCCGTTGATAGAAATCTGACTTCTAAAGAAGAAAAAGTCCATTTAGTGTTGCATACCTCAATTTTCTCATGTATGTTTGGATTTGTTATTTCACGCACATATGAGCTAATAACTTGACAAATTTTAGCTATGTAGGAAATATTCATGTAAATGTCACTGAGAAACTCCTTGCTGAAGTTTTCCAGACTGGTAGTCCTGTGGAGTGTGGAGGGATGCAAGTTGATCAGAAAAGATAAGGTTTGATTCCACTACTAAAGTCTCGTTGTCTTCCATCTTTCAGTTTATTCTTGTCTGTTTTCATCAATAACTGTTGTTTTATTGGTTTCTGTTCGTCTTCATTGTCTTTGTACTGCAACTGATGTGATTTTAGATCCCCTGATAGCGATGTCTGTGTTACTTTTTGTTAATGATATTATTAGTCTAATAAAAGACCTTGTGCAGGACAGCAATGCTAAGACTGATTATAAAGTATGATTTGAAAATGACCTGTCATAGAGATCAAATTGTAAATTCCTTTTTTTGCATTATGATGTTTATTCAATGCGACTTTCTTTCCTAAAAGTGCGTCGTTTTTCTTTTGCAAATCTATTCGTATTCAATAAGGAATAAACTTTTCTTAACTATCACCTCTATACATATATGATATTGATCTCTGAAACATGCAATTTCCCAATCATAGTTGAAACCCTTGCTTAACCTTATCTTTTCTGATCAACTTGCATCCCTCCACACTCCACAGAGAAACTTCACTTACGCAGTTGCAAATATGATTCAACATATCTATTATTATGCACTTGTTGGATGATTGCTCTGCTCTATATAGTTGCAGTCATCATACGGTTTTGTGGAGTATTATGATTGGTTGTCAACAGCTCTTGCAATAATGACACTGCAAGGTTGACAACTGTGAGTATTCATACCATTTTGAATTAAAATTAGTTATTCTAGGGCCATCCCTATCATAATTAACTTTCTTGAGTTACAAAGTTTTGTAGAAGAAAACTTAATGTCAATTTTTGTTCTGCATGTCTTATTAACCCTCATTTTATTCGATTTTTTTATTTTATTTTTACGGAATAGCTATTTATGGTTGAGTCCAGTCACTTGAATCTAGTGTCACCGATACATTATTCTTACGGGATTTATGCATTTGTTGTTCAATAACATAATCCACTAAGCTTCAAATGTAACTCTACATCTGTGTGCATGTATGTTAGTTCTCTACGTGTTTATTTATATATGGATTTCCTTCCAATGATTCTCTATGGACATACTTAGTTACAGTCAGGTGGTTAAGGTTAATTGGACATATGTAAACAACTAAATGGAAGACACATCAGGTTACTTTTAGTTCTTTTTTCTCTTATTTATTTGATTTTGGTTTGTATGATTTTGCATTCCTTCAAATACAATACCTTCTTCTGTGCATTTCTCTTGACTTTTCATTGACTTAAACGTCTCTTCCCTTTAGGGCATTTCCATATATTTGTTGGTGATTTGAGTGCAGAGGTTACAACTTCTTTATTCGCCTGTTTCTTTGCCTAGCCTAGCCGGTCGTAAGTTCCTCTGCACGTACTCCTCCTTTTGCTGCATTAAGAAATCGATCTGTGGCATATTATGTAAAAGAAGCACCTAGTAATGCAAATAATTTTGCAATGCCTTTAGTGGATAGGGATGATGTTTGTTTGTTTGTATTTGGAAGACCGAAATAAGTTGGAAAGTGGAGTGTCCTCTTTGTCTTCATTATATCTTATGCTCCCTGTTTTGGTACTATAACTCTTCTTGTTATTATTGTCTAGTTCACTAGGAGCTTGTCTTTCTCTTTTCCAATTTTTTTCTTTTTTTTCTTCTTCTTGATAAAGTTCCCAATCTTTTGTTGTGCTTCATCATTGTTAGAGATGAGAGGGTCATGTGGGATCACAAAACTGATCGATCGATAGGATATGACTTTGTTTCTTTTCGCAATCAACAGGTCTTGTAATTCTTGTTTTCTTCTTCCATGTAATACCTGATGTTTGATAAGTTAGGTTTTAGGAGACAAAATATGAGTTGGTAATTTTTGCTTATATGTTGCCTGTAGTTTGCTAGTTTGTTTCCCTATAGTTAATATTTAGAGCTTTGTGCATACTTAGAGCCTCTAGAAGATGGCAGAGTGATCAAGCAAAAGCCATCTAATTGAAAGGAATAAGCATGTTACAGAACCATTTTGATGATTTTGAGCACCAGGAGTCACAGATTTCTCTTTTTGAGTGGTAAATTGTAACTTCAGTTCCGTTTAAAGCATGTATCGACAATTTACTTTCTATATGTTCTGACTAAATGTGGTTTTTGGTATTTTAGAACCCATACTTCGTGAATGTCCTTCTAGCTGGTTATGATAAGAACTTTGGTTCATCTCTCTATTATGTGGATTATATTGCTACATTTCATAAGGTTAATAGGAGAGCCTTTGGTTACGGATCATATTTTTCTCTTGCCATGATGGACTGACATTACCATAGTGGCATATCACTCGAAGAAGCTATTAATTTGGTTGACAAATGCATAATGGAGATTCAATCCAGATTGGTTGTTGCACCACCAAACTTTGTGATCAAGATAGTTGATAAAGATGGAGCAAGGGAATATGCATGACGTCAATCTGTCAAGGAGGTTGCTGCTGCCTAAGGATTGTTTTGTTATACGTCCTTTTTTCTTTATAGATGTTTAATTTGCAAAAGACTTATGAAGGATGTTGTATCAGAGTATGCAAGACTAATTTACCAGTTGGATACTGATTAGATTTGCTATGTAGAAACAAAAACTGTCATTTAACGTATTAATGTTAGTATAATCACCTGAAGCAACTCACTAACTGTTATTTCCTCTTTTACAAATACAAAACATGTCACCAAGCATGGAAGAGAATAACCACACTTCTCATTGCAAATACCAACTCCCAAATTATCAAAACCAAACGTTTGTTGCGTCTATTAATCAAAAATGCATTTTTTATTAATTAATAAAATTATTAATATAATGTAACATTAACATCAAATGCAATAATTGAAATTTAAAAATAAACATAAAAAAGAGTATCATAAGTAAATATACCATGTGCATTGAAGGTGAAATATTAGCAGAAAAACTTTATTTACTTGTTTTTACATGAATGACCTAAAATGAAAATTCAAATCATTAGAGTATTACTAACATATTACAAAAATACAATATTACAAATACTACCCGTAGTCTAGACGTAGAATGATAATAAGTGTAAACGATATTTGCGTTTTTCATAGAAACACAAAATAGTTGCATTTGTTATGTGTCATTACCAAAGCAATCTTATAAAAGATTTCCCCTATCAACTTGTGTCTGTGCTTCTTTTCTGTCTGATTTTCATATGTTTCAAAGCTTTTTTTCCTTTTCTCTATAATTTTTCACAAAGCAAATTAACTTTGTTCTCACATTTGGCGGAGTAAAGAAGTAGAAGATGAGGAATAAGACAATTTGAAATATTTCCAAAAACTAGGATTGTGAAGAATCTAGTGTCACTCTAAGAAACACACCCATCATGCAAGACAGTGTTATATATAGTTAAGATGACAACTTTTTCATTGTTCTTTGTTCTCTATCAGTGACAGGGGAAAAAAGATAAGATTTTGAAGACTTTCATGCTCTTCTCATGTAAGTTTCGCTTGTTTTCTCATCTGTAAGTTTTCGTTGTTGTTTTTTTATTAGCATTCCCTCTTTTTCTCTATAAATCTTTCTTGAGAGAATGACTGAGTAGACCTGAAACCACCTTTTCTTGTAGTTTCAGAAATGCACCCTATAATGTCTGCCTCTTTTAAAGTCTCTATATCTTATATGACTCAATTGCTGATCGATTTGCATTTTGAAAGACATCATTTTGGTAATTTACTTTCATTATTATTTTTAATGTGGAGAGCTATAAGCTACTTTAGTGCGTGACTCCACTGTTGGTTCTTAAACTTAAGATATCTTTATGTTTTCCTTAAAGGTAACTTTTCAAGATACTTTGATTAATTTGATGCATGGATGTCATTCCTTTCTAACTTCTTTTGTATCTGTTTATACATCTATGCGAGCGATGATTATTGTATATTGTAAAGATTGAGTTGCTTAACATTTCAGATTAGTTAATTTGAAACATAATCATTTGATTCGAAGTTTACTATTGTTAATATTGACTTCTGGTTAGTACAAGGCCTTCTAAAGCATATTATCATTTACTAGGAAGAATTTACGATTTTTTCAGGTGTTAGTTGGTCAACTAGAGAGAAGATGAGAACCTATAATTGCACAATGTGAAACCTTTCATTCTCTAATCACTTTTTGAATTATAGGAATTAAATAAGCTATGTGGATGAAACAAAAATACATTTTACTTCTTAATCTAACCATCTAATGTTCCCAGTAGTTCGTGATCACTCCTTTTTTGTTGTGTTAATAATTTTATCAGAAAACAAAACCATAATGATGCGTCGTTTGTGAATTTAATAGGTGTCAAATTTAGTATTAAAAAAATGATGGAAGGTAGATCTACTCCATACCGTCAATTAAAATACGAACTTGAGAAGGAGCAACATAAGAATGAAGAAATTGGCATTGGCAATAAGAGCAGTAATATCAAGTCAATTGATTTGATGCATCCGAATTCTAAGGAGAATTTGAACAATGTCTACTCATTTGTTCCAAGAGAGTTAATACCGAAAATTGGCATGGAGTTTGAGACGGAAGAACAAGCTTATCAAAATTATTTAATGTATGTCAAACATGTCGGCTTTAGAATAAGAAGGAGAAAAAGTCACAAAGATAAATATGGTAAATTGATTAGTAGGCTTTTCTATTATAGTGCTGAAGGTAAAAGGATGCCTTACAAAAGAGAAGTGTATGTAAGAGCTCCACATGTAGAAACAAAATTTGGTTGTGAGGCAAGAATGAAAGTTAATAGTGAGAAAATTGGAAAGTTTCAAGTGATTCAATTTGAGGATCACAATCACTATCGTTTAATTCCTAATAAATCACATTTGCAAAGAAGTCACAGAAAGTATCCTCTACTGTATCAATGCAAATTCAAATGGCTAATGATGTAGGAATTCCATAAAAGCATCTAATGATCTTATAGTGAGATAAGCAAATGGGAGAGGTAATCTTAGCATTATTCTAGAAGATTACAAGAATTATTTAAGATCCAAAAGAATAAGAGATACAAAAAAGGGGGATACAGGTGGCATGTTTGAATATTTTCATAAAATGTAATTTAAAGATCCTAATTTTTTTTATGCAATTCAAGTAGATGAAGATGATTAGATAACTAATATATTTTGGTCAAACATAAAGATGAGGAATGATTACTTTGATTTTGGTGATATTTCTTACTTTGATACTACTTACAAGAAAAATGGTGAGGGTCGTCCACTTGCTTTATTTATAGGTGTAAACCGTCACAAGCAAACTACAGTTTTTCGTGATGCATTACTATACGATGAGACTGCTCTTACATTTAAGTGGTTGTTCGACACATTTACAAGAGCCATGTATGAGAAAAAGCCTACAACTATTCTTATTGATTAGGATACGGTGAAAGGCATTAGCTTTAAAATGGCTTGAATCTCATCATCGACTTTGTAACATCCCATCACCAATGGGAAGGGTTGATGGAATGAAATGAGGAAGAAGTTGATTTTAAAAATATTGTGGTTTCTATTACTGCTTTATTGGAAAAATTGATATGATGCCATGTGGAATGAATGTAGTGATCGCACATAGCTCACCCTTATCATAGGATCTGTACCGAAATGACCTGCAGGCATCTCGGTGCGTACCTAACGGTAAGGGGGTGCTACAGTTTCCAATCACAATGTCCTAGTAGTGGTATCATAATCTGACCTAGCACCATTATTCATATAATGCATAGATTCAATAGTGAAAAAAATAACTTTAACAATCGTAACAAAGTTTTATATAGAGAAGTTTAACAAGAATAATTTCTCGTTATGGAAGATGAAGATAAAGACAATCTTAACAAAAGAAAATTTTTTGGAGGCCATCAGAGAAATACCAACGATGATCATAAATGACAACAAATGGAGGAAAATGAATGACAAGGTTATCACCAATCTACACTTGAGTCTAGTTGATGAAATCCTATCAAATTTAGAAGAGAAAAACAATGCAAAGGATATTTAGGGTACACTGACGAAGTTGTATTATGTTAATTCAATTAGCAGCAAATGTTTTCAAAAAAGATGACTCTAGGCTCTTTAAATGTCAAAATCCTCCTTAGTGATGGATCATATCAATACTCTTAATCCTCTATTTTTTGAACTTTTATAATTGGGCTGTAAAATAGATATAAATGAATACTTAGAACTTCTACTTCAAAGTCAACTAGGTTCATATGATCCAATCATTATCAATTTGAAAATAATGTTCGCTCAAACTATTTAGTCTTTGAAGATGTTGCTACTAATTTAGAAGAAAAGTAGAGGTACAAGAATAAGGTGGATAGATTGTCAAATTCGTATAAGCGAAGGCACTATCCATTACGAGATGAAGATCAACATTACATAGTTCTAGTTGGAATCAAAATCATGGTAGGTCCAAATCAAGAAATAGAAAGAATATCAAATATTAAAATTGTGGTAAGAAAGGGCACATTAAGAAGGAGTGTTGGAACAAGAAGAATCTAGAGAAGAATGCAACAACCCTTTAAGGTAATATTGTGAGTAACTCAGATGATGATGAAATTCTTCTTTTCTTAAGTCTTTAGGTCATGGGAAACACTGTCTATGTTGATATGGATCAATTTCAAATAATAAAAGTGCCGAATATAAACTTTTATAAAAAGGATAATAAAGGACATACCGGTCATGGATGAAGGGTCAAATGTAGCCATAGATTCAAGACAAGGTCCTTTGATACTATCCTTATTTCAGTCGTAAACCAAACCATTAAATTTTGAAAGTTGGAGGATCACTAAATTTAAAAAGCATTTGGATGGGGTTAAAGGAGATGAGGAATCCTGTAAAAATATAATTCATGATGTAAAGTGGCAAATCAAAACTTTTCTTAAAGAATATCAACATGAGAAAGGTAGAAGGAAGAGATTAAATTATGAAATTGGTAGTGGAAGTTCGTTTGCTGATTTTCTTGATGATACTGGAAATGTTGAAGGTAGTAGTGGTAGTGGTAGTGGTAGTGGTAGTGTTCCTTCCCAACAAGAAGGGAATATTACACCTGGACCTGATGTTAGGAAAAGAAAAAGGCAAATGTCAAATTTTTTTGCACCACGAATAACTCTTAGAGCACAACCTTCAATTCATAGTGCCATGAAATAAAGAGATGCAACTTACAATGTAGATATAACAATGACTAGATGGTGGTATGATAGAGATGCAACATTTAATGCTTATCAGTTATACTATTATCAACCTATGATGGATGCTATAGCCTCTTATAGTTTGGGACACAAAGCCTCTTCAATTGATGATGATAGAGGTAAACTTTTGAGTTACTTAGGTTTCGAAATTAAAAGTTATTTAGAAGAAAGAAGAATGGATTGGACTACTTATGAGTGTTCAATCATGTGGATGGACAACTATAAGATATGAGCCTATTATTAATTTTCTGGTTTATTCTGTAAATAACTCAATGTTTTTGAAGTCTATTAATGCATCTGACCTTGTTAGGAATATTACGTTATTTGAGATATTTGATAAATTTTTAAATCAAGTAGGGTCAAAAAATATTGTTGTTCATTACTGACAATGATTCCGCTTATAAAGCAGGGGGAAGAAGGTTACAAAATAAGTATAATTTTTTTCTGCACATTGTATTGATTTAATGTTGGAAAATATAAGGGATGCTAGATATTTTCCTATTATTGATGAGACTGCAGATGTTTAGGATTATAGGTTTAGCTAAATCATTTTAGATAGAAGTAGTAAAAATCGTTTGCTTTATGATAATCGGTCTCTATCAACAACAGTTGGGTTTAAGACACCAATGGAGATATTGATCGATAATCCTACAAATTATTCATCCCTTTTATATATTTGCATGTTCTGCATACGTATTATTCCCAAAATATGTCAAAGTTAGATCCAAAATCTAGGAAATGTAATTTCTTGAGACATGCTAATGGAATCAAGGGTATCACCTTTGGGATTGCACTACCTATAAGGTAAAAATTGACATAGATGTCATATTTGCAAAAGATAAGTTACAAGAAAAGGAAGAAAATAACATTTCAAAGGAGAAACTGAAGAATTTTTTTAAACTGCACCAGAGCATTAAGATCCAAATTCTTTGGAAGCTGCACTAAAGCATAAAGAACAAGAACAAGCTAAGAATTCCCTAATAGTGGAAAAGAAATTGACCCGAAGAGCTTGATTAACATTCTCACTACCGTTTATGCTCTGTCTTCTCTATTTGAGTTTTGCCTTTTTACCCTTGTTTACTTCCAATTTTGGAAAAAAATCCCTCTTTTATGGTACGGACGGAGGACGACAGTAGACACGCTCCCTCCATGGAGGGCCAGTCACAGGAAGACAGGGAGATGGGTGAAGAATTTCCAACATTGCCTAGTGAATCCCCAACCAGAAATGTAAATACGAATCAAACTTTGACGTGTGCTTGGAGTAAAAAGATTTATATTAATGAGAACAGGGTCCAAATGAAACACTATCGAGAAGTAATGAAGGATGGGGTAGTTTGTCCTCCTTTAAAGTTGCTGAAGGTTGGAGAGAGGTCAAGATTGACAACCTTGATAGGATCTTTTTGGAATAAGAGGCCAGTGTTTCCTAGTATTCAGGTATGGGCTAATTCGAAGTGGAGAAGGGAAGGCTTGGAGAGAACAATGCTAATGGAGGATGGAACAATTTTGTTTAAGTTTGCTTCAGACAGTAACTTGGATGAATTATTAGAACTAGGTCTATGGCACATTGGTGGTCAACTAATGTTTGTGCAAAAATAGAAGCTAGGAATGGAGGTCAACAAAAATAACATAGAGATGTTCCCCATTTGGATTCAATTTCACAACTTTCCATTGGAGCTATGGATAATGGAAGGTTTAAGTTTTATAGTGAGCTCCATAAGAAATCCAATATGCATAGATGCTCAAACCTCTAGTATGGAGAAGATTAGCTATGCAAAAATCTGTGTGGAGGTCAATAGAAATGTAGTACTTCCAGAAACACTTTCTATAATGAGATTGGGGCTAATAGGAGAAATGGAGAAGGCTAACTTCAAGGTATCCTTTCCGTGGAAGCCCCAGAATGTTACTAAGGAATGGAGGCCTACGAGGAGAAAATTCAATTTAGGCTAGCAAGAGGAATTAGTAAAATCAAATTTGGGATCTAATGAGCATGATATGGTTCCTAAAAGTCTACAGGATAATGTTATGGAGCAAATGGTGAATATGAATAGTCATACTAAAACTATTGTAAACGTAAAACAAGGGGGGAAGTGGAAGGAAGTATAAGTGTATAAAAGATTAAAAATGTGGTTGGGACAGATGAGGCTTAGACTTAAAATTATGTTGAAATTGAGGTAAGGGAAGATATTGGTAGAAAAATGATAAAAATTAATGGATAGTATCAGGCAATAAATAATACAATTCAAATGGAGTAGGAAGACAATGCAATGAGTAAGGACAATAGGGGGTTGGGTCAGGCTGTAGTAACTTTAGAGGATAATTCTAAAGTATCAATACAAATAGTAGACCAGAATGATCTGAAGGTGTAAGGGTAAGTCGCCTTGTTCATTGTGTAAGGCACCTTATGCCTTTACGATACTGACAAGTCGCCTTGTATATGCGATAAGGCGACTTATGCATGTTTGTACAGTATTGTA
>JAOTAY010000007.1:7739136-7764496 GCA_025629805.1 Erythroxylum baracoense | reverse complement strand
CGTGACTCAGCGTCGATATCTCCGTTGAACCGGTGTCGGAAAACTA
This sequence comes from Erythroxylum baracoense, assembly GCA_025629805.1. NCBI lineage: Eukaryota > Viridiplantae > Streptophyta > Magnoliopsida > Malpighiales > Erythroxylaceae > Erythroxylum > Erythroxylum baracoense. The sequence continues at coordinate 7,764,450 of JAOTAY010000007.1, read as the reverse complement.
GCCTTTCATATTTAATTTCATGCTGTACGTACTTACCATCTCTTTCATTTTTTTTCTTCTTCTACTTAGCTTCCACGCCTGCCTTACTCGCCTGCCTTGCGTCTGCTTCTTTGTATTTGTGCCTTCCTGTTCCGCTGCCGCTGTTCTGCAAAGAAAACAAAACAAAACCAAATATTTTTTTCTCTTTGCTCTCTCGTTTCTGTTCCTGCCGCCGCTCCTCTCTCCGCAAAAAGCACCCCAAAACTCCTTTAAATCCTCTTGCTTAAAACCCTGCTGCAGGTCTTTTTTGGAAAAACGCTGCGTATGCTGCGTTTACAACGCAGCATACGCTGCGTACTGCGTTGGTTAAACGCAGCGGTAGCCACTTTTTTTTTTTAATTTGTTTCAAAATTTTTGTCTTTTTAGTCTCAAAAAAAAGTATCAATAATCCAAACTGACAGTCAACACAAATTGAACACAATTTGACCATTTTATCTTTAAAATAGGATTGAAATCACATGTAATTACATAAGAGAATATAAGAAAATTCAATCCTATCAGATGTGTATAAAGAAAAACTGGTTTTGAGAATTGGTGATGACCAGGTTAAATTTAATATGACTAAATCTTTGAAGAAACCAGTGGATAGAAGTGTTTGTATGAAGATTGATGTTGTGGATAATTGTGTGAAGGAGGTTGAGAAGGAAAATGAAAAGGAGTTGTGAAAATTATTGAAGTGCATAGGGATGAGAGTGTGAGTGAAGAGAAATTATGTGAGGAGGGTGAGAGAGAGAAGTTAGAGAGAGAGAGGATGCACCTACACCGCCTTCCATTGTAAAGCCTCCCACTTTAGAACTAAAAACCTTACCTTCTCACCTAAGATACACATTTTTAGGCAAGGACCATACCTTACCCATCATCATTTCCAATCAATTGAATGTTGAGTAAGAAGAGGATGAGAGCCATGGGGTGGCAAATTTCTGATATTAGGGGGATTAGCCCCAATATTGTGATGCATAGGATTAACCTTGAAGATGGATGCAAGACAATAAGGGAGAGGCAAATAAGGTTAAATCCAAATATGCAAGAAGTTGTGAAGAAGGAAGTGGTGAAGATTTTAAATGTAGCTATTATATACCCAATTTTAGATAGTAACTGGGTGAGTCTAGTGCAATGTGTGCCTAAGAAGAGAGGCGTGACAACAATGGAGAATGAAAAAGGTGAACAGATTTCCACTAGGACCATCACAGGTTGGAGAGTGTGCATTGACTATAGGAAGCTTAATTTGTCCACTAAGAAAGACTATTTTCCATTACCTTTTATGGACCAAATGATTAAGAGGGTAGTTGGCCATACTTTTTATTGCTTTTTTTGATGGATATTCAGGATACAATTAGGTGTTCATATACCCATTAGACCAAGAGAAGACCACTTTCACTTTTCCTTATGGGACTTTTGCTTTTAGGAGGATGCCTTTTGGTTTATGCAATGCACCAGCCACATTCTAAAGGTGAATGGTGATCATCTTTGCAGATATGATTGAGGAATTCATGGAGGTATTTATGGATGACTTCTCTATTTTTGGAGACTCTTTTGATCATTGTTTATTTAATTTGGATAGAGTATTACAAAGATACGAGGAATCTTTTTTAGTCTTGAATTAAGAGAAGTGTCTTTTCATAGTCTAAGAGGGAATAGTTTTAGGCCATAAAATCTCATATAAGGGGATTGAGGTAGATCGAGCTAAGACTGAAGTCATTGAAAAGCTTCCACCTCCTACTAACATTAAAGGCATTCGAGCATTCCTTAGTCATATAGGGTTTTACAGACGGTTCATCAAGGATTTTTCTATTATTGCTAGATTATTAACTAAACTGTTAGTTAAAGATGTTCCTTTTATGTTTAATGATGATTATTTAGATGCCTTTAACGGGTTAAAGATGACACTTACACAGTACTTATTTTAACAACACTAGATTTGTCACTTCCTTTCGAGATCATGTGTGATGCAAACAACCATGCTATTGGCTATGTACTCGAACAGTGGATGAAGTTACATGTAATTTACTATGCCAGCAAGACCTTGATGAGAGCACAACTTAACTAAACCACCACTGAGAAGGAGTTGCTTGTAGTAATATTTACATGTGAAAAATTTCTTAATTTTGGGCTCACAAGTTATTGTTTTTACAGATCATATAGCATTACGTTATCTCTTTGCAAAGAAGAATGCCAAGGCTAGGCTTATTCGATGGGTGCTTTTGCTCAAAGAATTCAACATTGAAATTAAAGATAAGAAAGATGTAAAAAATGTTGTGGCGGACCACCTATTAGGGCTTGAAGGGGAATAAAATGAAGAAGAGGAAATTGAAGAGCGTTTTCCTTATGAGGCTTTAATGATGGTAGAAAATCCTTTTCTTTCTTAGTTTACATATATTGCCAATTATCTCCCAGGTGGTATTCTTCCCCCTAATCTCTCACATCAATAAAGGAAGCAGTTTTTATTTCATTTTTTTGGCTATATTTGGGATGAAACTGTGTTATATAAAATATGTGATCATAGTTTGATTCGTAAGTGTGTCCTTGAAGATGAAATTCCTGAAGTTTTGACTCAGTGTCATAGTTCAGTTTATGTCGGACACTATGGAGCAAACAAGATGGTTGCTCGCATTTTGGAGTGTGGATTCTATTGGTCAAACTTATTTAAAGATGCTCGAGATTTTGTATTATGTTGTGATAGGTGCTAAAGAGTGGACAATATTTTGAAGAGGGATGAGATGTCACTTTCAAACATCATGGAGGTGGAGATATTTGATGAGTGGGGCTTGGATTTAATGGGAACATTCCCATCTTCCCTCGGTAACTCTTATATATTGGTTGGAGTTAATTATATGTCCAGGTGGGTCGAAGCAATAACTACTCCAACAAATAATGACAACGTGTTGTAACGATTCATCACGAAGATCTTCATTAGATTTAGGGTGCCTAGAGCTATATAAGTGACGGGGGGAGCCACTTTTACAACAAACCTTTGAGGCTCTTCTGAGAAGATATAATGTTCATCATAGAGTGGCAAACCCTTATCATCCGCAGATGAGTGGCTAAGTGGTGGTGGCGAATAGAGAGTTGAAAAAGATTTTAGAGAAGGTAGTGAGCATGTCAAGGAAAGATTGGGCTTTGAAGCTGGATGATGCGTTGTGGGCTTACAAGACAGCTTTCAAAACTCCTATAATCACAACACCATATTGACTTGTATATGGCAAGGCTTGCCATTTACCATTAGAGTTGGAGTATAGAGCTTATTGGGTAGATAGAAAATTAAACATAGATTGGAAGCTAGCAGGAGAAAAGAGATTGTTACAACTTGATGAATTGGAAGAATTAAGATATGAGGAATATGAAAATGCCAAGTTGTACAAAGCAAGAGCTAAGAAGTGGCATGATGACCACATTAAGAAGAAGGAATTCAAGAGTGGGGACTTAGTCCTTCTATTCAATTCACGACTTTGGTTGTTTCTCAGAAAGCTCAAGTCAAGATGGAGTGGCCCATTCAAGGTTAGTCAACTATTTCCCATAGAGCATTGGAGTTAGAAAATGAAATGGTGAAACTTTTAAGGTTAATGGACATAGATGCAAGCTTTACTTTGGAGGGATATTCTCACAAGAAAGGGAAGTACCCTCTTGCCTTTCACTCACTCTTTTATGACTTCATATGGAATGGTCAAGCTAATTACCTTAACTTAGCATGTTTGTCTTTCATTTATTTATCTTTGTGTTAATGTGGTTTTGTTTTGATTTGATAATATTTAGTTTGGTTTAATTTGTTTTGTCCTTCATTCTCTTGTTGTTTAGGTCCCCAATGATACATTTGAGATTACTTGAAGATTTATTATGCATCATAGCTTATTGGACGACCAAAGGATGAGAGGAAAAACATGCCACTTCCATCGGCATCAACACCATAAGCCCATCTTATCCTTAATCTCTTCTATTATTCTTTTTATGTTTTGTGTTTTGTTTTTCATGGTGTTGTTTGTTGGTTTTAAATGTTCTCTTTTTCACATTGTGGATAATTTTTTGTTTAAGTGTGGGGAGGTAGTCTTTGCATTTATGTTTGCATTTTTACATGTCCTTTAGGATGTATGTTGGGTTGTTAATATTAGGTGTGTCATTTCCCATACATTTGAATCTTTGAAATGAATTTGTTGCTATAAGATTCTATCATGCTAGTTGGAATGAGATTAAATTCATGTGTGAACTTAAATTAGGCTACTTGAGTGGAGATTGAACTATGTGGACTGATGAAAGTAGTTAGCCGCATAAGCTTACTCAGTACTTAACACTTGAACAACGAGGTATTGTATAGAAGCATAATGAATTTTCATTTGAGCTTATGCGAGGAATTAAGTCTTTATAACTCTATTTTATAGTCATTTCATTTCCTTGTTTGTGTGATGCTTCCTTAGGTGATTACCTTCAGAACTTGCTTTGAATCAGTTTAAATCTATTGGATGCATGCTAGATAGAAATAAGTAAGGCCTTCTTTCTTTAACCTTTGGCTTAAATGACCTACCCTTTTATTATCCCTTGCTAGCCCCACTGAGTGTTTAACCTTTTGTTTCATGAAATTACCTAATTTTAAAACCCACAAACCCCATTAGCTTACCCAATCACAAGTTAATAAAGAGCTAAGTGATGCTTGAGTGTGGAATCACAAGTTAAGAGCACATGACATATAGTTGTTGTTTTCTGTTCATCATTTCTTTATTATGAAAAAAAGATGAGAAAAAAAAGAGAAAAGAACAAAATCAAACTAAAAAAGAAAAGAAAAGAAAAAGAAATAACATGTAATAGCTATAATAAGTGCGAAGAAGTAGTCTTATCTATTTGTATATCTTAGAAGTCTGTCTTTGTCATCCTTTGGTACACTTAGTAGTTTATGAATGCTTTTGATAAACCTCTAAAACCTGTTTAACCCACCTTAACCCTAGCCACATTACAACCCGAAACAAAGCCCTTTTGATCTATACAGGCATGTAATCATTGTGGAGAAGAATTGGTGTATTAGCAAGCCTATGATAGTGTAGTTTCCTATAGGAAGTTTGAGCGAAACACTAACCATCAAACACTTGAGAGAAATAAGTGAAATCTATAAGGAAGGTCTATTTTGAATTTACACTTATCTTTGAGTAATGGTTTCATGGGTTGAGTTTGTTTATGTACACCAATGAAAATTAGTGAAGATGTGTGTAGTAGCTTGATATTTGAGTTGGCCAAAGTTTGAGGGATTGCATGATTTAATCTTTATAAAAATGAAGTGATAGAATCTTATTGGTTTTATTGGTTCTTTGCTTAAGGACAAGCAAAAGTTTAAGTGTAGGAATGTTGATAAGCGTAGATTACTTGTATTTTTATAGGTAATTTTACTTGTGCTTAGTGGTTAAGTTGATTGTTTAGTGTGTGTTTAGCTTAAGAACTGTGTTAGTTTATAAACATTTGTGTTTTAAGTTTTCTTTAGGTGAGAACATGTTTTTGAGCTTCATTTATATATATATGAGGTTTCGTGATGAATTTGTTAGTATTTTAGGGCATTCGGAAGAGTTTCGAAGGAGACCCAAACCAAAATATAAGGTCACGATCGTAGGGGACTTGCCACCATCGTGACAGAAGCACTAATATAGGGCCACGATTGTGGCAGTGACAGAACCTTAAACATAGGGCCATGATTGTGGGGGATATGACACGATTGTGGAGGAGAGCAGATAACTAGGCCACCTGCGAGTAGACAAATGTGGAGCCACTTTAGGATTCAAGTTTTCGAGGGACATTTCAGACCCCAAAAAGACACTATGGTTACTTTAATTGGAAAAGGCTATAAAAGGATAATGATGGAACCCTAGAGAAAAAGTTTACATTTTTCCTACATTTGGAAACCTAAAATAGAGAGAGAAAAAAGAGAGAGAAAAAAAGAAGAGGAAGAAGAAGATGGTTCCGACGCTGAAACTTCCCAAAATGGGTGATCTCTAGATGCCACTGCTCTCTCAAATCATCAAACCTGAGTTTCATTTCCTCCCCATTTACTTTTTTATTCATTTAAATGTGTAAGATTGAGATGGGTTGTATGGATATGGATTTTGAGTTGTTAATGATGTTCTAACTTTACCTTCAGGATTTTATTTATCTTTAATGTTAATCTAGTTGATTTGTGTTTACTTGAATTGGGTGTCATGATTGATTGATGTATTTGCATACTTTGGTAACAAACCAAGAGGGTGAATATGATAAAAATGATTAGAATGGATTAATGAGAGTTAGGTGATGTAATTGACCGCTTAATCAATCTAGTCGGTAATTTCACAGAGAGAGATCCCGTGTAAGACCCGATTGTTTATTAGAGAGCTTTAGAACTAATTAAAATTATGGGTCATTTGTGAAATGAGAGATTGCAAGTCCATAATTTGATTAGGGTTTAAAATTTAGGGAATGGTTATAACTCGAGAGAGAGTAATCAACCTGATGATCGTCTAAAATTGATACCCCATAAATTCATAAAAGGCTAGATTTGCATTAATGATAGGTAAAATCTCCTCTCCTATAACTTGATTAATTGTCTCTTCAGATTTTTGCTATTGCATTTTTCGATTGTTGTTAGTTTGTTTTGATTTAGTTTACTTTTCAGTCATTATTCAAATTTGAGTCTTAAACAAGGCACAATCTAAATTAGATGGTGCCTAAGCATAATCTCTATGGGACGATATCTGCTTTTTACTAAAAGTAATGAATCATATACTTGCGATTTTTAACATAAAACAAGTAATTGGTTTTGCAATCAATAAGTATACTTGCTATAAGAAGTAAGGATAAAATGATATGAACATTACATGTTAGTGGGATTTTCACTAATAGATCAGGGCACAATGTACTTATTTAGAAAATGGAGTTAGTTTCGTGGGCAGAGACCATCTAGAAAGAAGTGTTGAGTCCCAAAGTTGCAGTATTCTCTTAGCTTAGCAATAAAGAATAGAATAAAAACTAAAGATAGTTGGTTTGGAAGTTATGATCCATTATGTGTCTTATATAAACAAGTGAATAAAAGCATAAACCATTTGTTCTTTGAATGTAGCTATAACAAATTAGTGTGGAGTATAATTTTGAATATGATATAACTCCCAAGCTTCAACTTTACATGGCATGAGACATTGAATACTATCGTTTGGTGCAGTAGAACAAGTCAAAGGAATAGCATAATCATCAAGACTTCATTTCAGATGGTAATTTATTACATCTGAAGGGAAAGGAATCAGAAACTTTACAAGAAAGAGGAGCAGCATAAGTATGAACTTGCTGAACAAATTGTCAACATGATTAGAGCGGTTATGTTAGCCAATGTAAAGTAATGCACAATTAGCCAAAAGCTTAAGGAAATGTGGTTAATATGATTTATCTTTTGTAGCTGTTGTATATATTGAGTAGGATAGCCTCTTTTGATATAATTGTATGATCTTTGTTTAGGATCGAGTACTAGCTTATGCTATTAGTTAATATATATTCTTTTTAGTTTTAAAAAAAAAACAAGAACAAGCTGAGTCCTCAGCCCTAGAGAATCTACGGTCAACTTAAAAAAGGAGAGAACTAGCTTGGCACTTAGAATACATTATGGGAGGTAACATTGAGTATTGTTTACTAATAGAGGATGGACAACCATCAACTTTCCATAAGACTGTAAAAGGCCAAGACGATTTTCTATGGATGGTAGCAATGCAAAAAGAAATCTATGCCCTTTATAAAAATAAGGCATATAATTTTATTTCACTATCATAAAGAAGGAAGACCATTATCAACAAATTGGTATATAAGATCAAATAGATGGCAACGACTAAGTGGAGCTTTATCGTACAAGATTAGTGACTAGAGGATATGTTAAGAAAGAAGGTACTGACTTTAACTCAATATTTTCTCTCATTGTTTGATTCATGATTGGTTTATTTCTACACCACTATTAATTTTTCAATAAGTGCATAATATAGTTATACCTAGTACTAGTAAGTATGGGTAAGTCCTATAAAGATAGTGATTGCTATTAATTACCTTTCTCCTATTATCTAACCTGAGGATTGATTTTGGATTTTAATAAATAAAATTAAAACTTAAACAATTAAATAAATAGGCAACAATGTTGAATGATATGTGCTGAATTGATTATGCATTTATTCCATAACACTTAGTGATTATTGATATAAAAATGCTTAAGATACTCACTTTAGTTCATATTCAGAGCTGAAGAAGCTAAAGTGAGTTCAAAGTATTATAATTGAGTCGTTTTATGAAGATTCATACTTTATTGTCTTCTTGGAGAAAGAAGAAGAAAAATATTAAAAGAAAAGAGACAAGATAAAACATAAAAATGGAGGTATGTGTAACATTTTAATTAAAATGCTACAACCATGAGCATTGTCTCATGTTTGTAACATAAATTAAACTACCAAAAGAATTAAGCTAGCTGTCCCATTTTATGACAGCTATCTATTTATCACATGATTTTATCCTAGTTTTTAATATAAGGTAAAGTGTGTGTGACGGAAAAGGGGAGGAGAGGGGAATAACGCAACACTTATCTCATTTTCCTAAAAAAAACTAGCTTTTAAAGACACAAAAGGAGGTGTCACAAAGGGGTGTGTGTGAGTGTTAGAGAATAAAATGTGTGAGTCGATTGGTGAATAAAAGAGGAGGGTCAAAGTAAAAATCAAAGGAGTGACAATTGGATAAGGAAAAAGGGGAACAACTGCATCATTTATCCTCTTCGAGGTCACCTGTCCCATTCCTTTCAAGCTAATTTTTATCATAAAATCACCTTGATAGACGACTGGGGCAAAAGACGAGAAGTTAGGCAAAACCCACAACTCTCATTCCTCTTCATCTTTGATCGATTATCAACTATAAAATGGGCAGTATCAGAGATTAATGGAGAAGGTTCGACAAACGTGATAAACCTATGATTTTTCTTCGTTTCTTTTTAGTTTTCCATGGAAAAAAAGTTTTTGGCTTGTGCTTGGAGACCCATGGAGAAGATGAAAGGCTAGACGTCCCGACGTCAGTTCAAAGGTGACATCGATGTCAATGAACCTAGTTAAGCATATTTTTCATTATGTTTATTATTCTTACTCTCTTTTCAGATTGATTGTGATATCTTGTATGTATTGATTGGGTATTATGTAATAATGATTTTGACGCTCTATTGACTTGTTTTCTATGAAAGCCCATTGCTAGAATTTGAATGCGATATGTAATAGTCATGTTTGAAATCATATATGGAAATTAATGATATTAAATCGTTAGGGATAATGAAACCTAGGTTAAATAGTTCGAGCTTGTGTGATTATTTCTTAGATTGGTCTATTTTTCTAGTTCATAAAATGACTGTCCTATTAAACTTAGAGAGTGTCTCCTAGGTTATCCGATAGCTAGGGTTAATTAATGAGCTCTTCTTAATTAACTATAACTTAAGGAAAAATCGAGATTAACATAACTTGTTGTTAATTTAGGAACTAACAGTTCAAAGAGAGATGTGAAGGCAACAATTCAATGAAATAAATTTAATTAGTTGTAGGTCGAGATTGAACCAAAGAATCGAGTCCCTACCGTATTCATCATTTTTACATGTTTTCGTTATTTTTTCTTTACTAGTTTAGTTTCATTTTATTTTCTTGTTCGATAATCCAACCCCTTATAACCTAAACATGGTTTAATTTCATTTCACGAACGGAAGTAATTTTTTCTACAACTCATATTCCCAATCTTATGACCATGTTTGGAATGATCATACAAACTGTAGTTATGGATGAGATAACTAGCATAATTACTTCCATGATAGTTTGCAAGATGTAAAGTAATTCCTATATAAACCAGAAGCTTCCTATTACGACTCTAGTTTAGCCTCGAAGATATGCTCAATCTTATGACTACTAACAATATCCAAAATCAATAGAATAATTTATAGATTTAGGAGAATATTGTACAATTCTAGCAGGATGGAAGGCAAAGCGTCCAAGATTTGGAAAAGCAACAAAACTCAAGTACATCTCTAGAAGACTTGCTTAATATTATAACTGCTAACAATATTTAACTTCAACAAGGTCTTCAATAGAGTGCATAGTTGTTATAGGAGGATATGATGCAATTCCAATAGGAAGAGATGCAATTCTAGCATGACACAAATTTCAGAATCCAAAAATCGATAAGCCAAATGGGTCAGCTGGTGGAAGCTCATGATCGCTTAGCCTTATAAGGCGAAGTGATGCAACTATATCAACCTAAAGTGTACCCAAGGGACTTTAGCTTAGAGGCCTTATAGACTGATGAGGAGCTTGAGAATCTTAAGTGGACTATGTAAAGAATTGTTTGTGTCAAAGAAGTAGAGAAGGAGCTCAAAGGAGAAAGAGCTATACCTTTTAGTTCTGAGGTAAATGTTGAGTTCCAATTTTTTGTTAAAAATGAGTCTTTTCTTTACCTAGTATGTTAGAGAAATTGAATGAAGAAGAAAAAAGGTGAAGAGACATTCGAGATCTTTCCAGAGTGCATGGACTCAGTAGAGATTGAAAATTTGTAGATAGGGAAGCTAATGTATATGAATGATCATCAAATGAGGCCCTATCTTAAAGAACCTCAAGTGGAGGAAGCACATGTGACACCCGAAGATCACAATTTTTTCATATGATGAGGAAAATAAGGAATCGAGCTAGCGATATCAAACAAAGGCACTACATGGGAGGCAACCCAAGGGAATTTTAATTCTTTTCTTTACATTTTTGGATTTCTTTCTTATATAGAATTTTTAAGTTTGTTTATTTTTATGTGTTTTCAAGTTTTCAACAAAATGAAAGAGAATAAAACAAGAAAACAAACAATTTCTTGTTTTCTATTGCTTCTATAACTATATAGTCATTATTAGAGAATGAATTGACTAGAAAAATCCATATAAAAATTTAGCATCTACTTTTGCTCTTGTGATTGGTTAATGTATATTATCTTTAGAAGAGTAGTGACTAGTAGTAGAAAAAAACCAGTGAGATTTTGAGCCTTGTTAGACTGACACATCCATATCAATCTCATTGTCTTTTTGTTTGTAAATGACCTTTATGACACATACATTCATTGTCTTTTTGTTTGTGAGTGACCTTCATGACAAGTACACCTGATTTTTCTTTGATTTTCTATTCAAGACTGCATTTTTATCATATCCATTAACATGGAAATGATTAGGCATTATTTATTTGTATAAGCTACATTAGCTAAATAACCTACGTATTTATATGAATTTTCCTTTGTTAAGCCCCCTTGAGTTTTATTTACCTTTTCTTTTTGTACTAATTATATTACATGCTTTAAACCTAACTAAATATCTCACCTAAGTTTTAAAGCTAGTGAAGCATTTGTTGATTATTGACTTTGTAGATGTACAAAATTCTAAGTGTAAGGGTATGCGTATTTGTGGGATCACTATAATTGTTGGGATGCCAATTTATGTCTTATCATTGAAATTCCCATGTAAATGTAGTTTCTTTCAATGTTTACATAAAAAAAGAAAAGATAAAGATAAAGATAAAAGAAAAAGAAAAGAAAAGAAAAGAAAAAAGAAAAAATGTTTAAATAAAATTATCAAGGAGGAAATGCTTATGTGTTGCAAAGTTATTCATTATTAATGCATCCTCCTAAAGTTGTATTGAATAGGTTACTTGAGCATGTTGAACATGAGGTAGATGTTGTCTTTAAAGGATCACTCTATGTAGTTTCAATGTATTGTCATCAACTGTATGAATGATTCCTTCTGGTTTATTATGCTTCATATGGTTTGTGGTGTGAAAACTTGAAGTTGAGATATGAAACATAGATTTTGCATTCATCATAGTTGATGTACAAAATTGTGAGAGAATGTTGGTTTTTGCACTTAATGTTACATTGAGTGTTACTCTTGTTTCACTAGCTTTGATGACTTGTATATTACTTCACCCAAATACATGCCACCTTGCCCTTGCCCATATTACAACTTTAAAAGTCCTTGATTAACGATTATGCATATGAACCTTAGTGGTGGAGAAATGAAATGATTTGCACAGTTGTGGAATGTCATGATCATGAATGGTGTTGAGTGTACCCATGAATACATCTTATTTAAACAAAATTTTCCAAGTCTACCATTAGATTACTCAGTTTTTAAAGGTATTGAATGTTGATTGATCATGAGTAGAAGCATTGAATGTTGATTTCTTGCTATGATTCTTGAAAGTCATTCATCTTTGCTTATGATTATGTGTTCTTAGGAAATATGGGAAATGAGTAAATGTTTTAGGTCTGTGATCTTAATTTTGATATTTTTCCTAAGGATGGTCAAAGCTAAGTGTGGGGGAAATTGATATGTGCTTAATTAATTGTGCATTTATTCCATAACACTTAGTGATTATTGCTATGAACATGCTTAAGATAGTCACTTTAGTTCATACATAGTTTTAGGTACGATTAAGAAGCAAAGAAGCTAAAGTGAGTTGAAAGCATTATAATTGAGTCATTTTTTGACGATTTATACTCTATTGTCTTCTTGGAGCAAGCAGAAGAAAAAGACTAAAAACAAAAGAGATAAGATAGAGCATAAAATGGAGGTATGTGTAACATTTTAATTAAAATGATACATCCATGAGACTATGGCTGTAATATGAATTATACTATAAAAAAATTAAACTAGTTGTCCCGTTTTAGGGCATTTGTCCATTTATCACATGATTTTAACCTAGTTTTTAATATAAGTGAAGTGTGTGTGACAACAAAAGGGAGCAGAGGGGGATATCATAACACTTGTCCCATTTTCCTTAACAAATTTTAAAGGTACAAACGAAGAAGGTGTTATGGAGGGGTGTGTGTGAGTGTTAGAAAATAAAATGTGTGAGTCGATTGGTGAAAAAAGGAGGAGGACTGAAGCAAAAATCAAAGGAGTGGCGGCTGGACAAGAAAGAAGGAAAGCAGCTGCATCGTTTGTCCTTTTCAATTTTTAGGCCATATGTTCCATTCCTTTCAAGCTAACTTTTATCATAAAATCATCTTCATGGATGGCTGTAGTAAGAAAGGAGAAGCTAGGTTGAACCAACCACTCTTATTCCTCTTCATCTTTGGTCAGTTGTCAATTATAAAATGGACATTAATGAAGATTATTGGAGAAGGCTGGACAGATGTGATAAACCTATGATTTTTCTTCATTTCTCTTCAGTTTTCCATGGAAACAAAGGTGTTCTCGGCTGATACTTAGAGACCTATGGAGAAGATGAAGAGCTAGACGTCCCGATACTGGTTTGGAGGTGACATCGATGCTGATAAACCTGGTTAAGCATATTTTCATTTTGTTTGTTATTCTTACTCTCTTTTTGGATTGATTATGTTATTTTGTACGTATTGATTGGGTATTATATGAGAATGATTTTGATGCTCTATTAAATCATTTTCTATGAAAACCCATTACTAAAATTTGAATGCGATACATAACAATCATGTTTGAAGTCGTATGTGGCAACTAATGATATTAAATCGTTACATGAAATGTGCTTAGTTGATTATATATATATTTAATAAAACTTAGTAGTTAATGATACAAAAATGCTTAAGATACTCACTTTAGTTCATATATAATTTTAGGCACAATTCAGAAGTGAAAGAGCAAAAGTGAGTTGAAAGCACTAATCTAAAAATTAACTCATTTTTCTTCTTAGAGCAAGAAGAAGAAGAAGATTACAAAGCGAGTGAGACAATCCATTAAAATGTTATAACCCATGCAAGTTACCCATGCAAGATGTCCCATGCAATGTATGTTGTCCCATGCAAGGAGTCTCACATGAGTGAGACACCACACACATCATAGGACATCTCTCACTTATGTGCGAAGAGCCAACTGCCATTCTACTTTTAACCTAGCATTTAAGGTATAAGGAATACATATTGTGTGTGACATAAAGAGAGGCTAGAATAGGAATAACCAAAAGAGGACCAAACGATAAAGCTACGTGAATTTTATAGACAACTGTCCATTTAATGACAACCGTCTTATTTTAATCTAGCTGCCTCATATTTGTATCTTTTGAAGATACAAATGAGGAGGGGTGTTGGGAGTGGCGGCTGGTCAAGAAAAAAAGGAGACAACAATTGATTTTTTTTTCCTTTTTAGTTTTACGACATTGGGACAGCTAGGAGAGAGTTTTTGTGGGCATAAAAGAAGACAACAACTCCTTCATTTAGTCCTCTTCAGTTTCCAAGTGTATAAAGGCTGAAGAATAATTGAATAGTAGCCGCTTCTTGATTATTTTTCTTCGGTTTTCTGCAGAAACAAAGGTGTTATTGGCTAATGCTTAGAGATTCATAGAGAATGAAGGGCTAGACGTCCCGATGCTGATTCAGAGGTGATATTGATGTCGACAAACCCAATTAAGCATATTTTTTATTATGTTTCTTATTTTTACTCTCTTTCCGGATTGATTACGTTATCTTATATGTATTGATTGGGTATTGTAAGAGAATGAATTTGATACTCTATTGAATAGTTTTCCATAAAAACCCATTGCTAGAATTTGAATATGTTACGTAATAGTCGTGTTTGAAGTCATATGCGGCAACTAATGGTATTGTCATTAGGGATAACATAACCTAGGTTAAATAGTCTGAGCTTGTGTGATTATTACTTAGATTGGTTTGTTTTTGTCATTCATAAGATGACTGTCTAATTAAACTTAGAGAGCATCTCTTAGGTTATCCGATTGCTAGGGTTAATTGACGAGCTCTTCTTAATTAACTATGACCTAAGGAAAAATTGGGATTAATAGAGCTTGTTATTAATATACAACAAATAGTTCAAAGAGAGATGTGAAGACATCAATTCAATGAAATATGTTTAATTGGGTGTAGCTCGAGATTGAACCAAAAAATCAGATCCTTAATACATTCATCAATTTTCATCATTTTTGTATGTTTTCTTTAATTTGTCTTTACTAGTTTAGTTTCATTTTATTTCTTGTTCGATATACCAACCCCTTCATAACTTAAACACTAATTATTTTATTTAGAAAGCTTTACACATACTCTCTATGGGATCGACTAGACTCAACACTGCTGTAGTAGTAGGTCTAGTTTATTTTGCGTAGCATTACGATACGCTATGTCAATTTTAACATTGTTGTCAGGGATTGTGGTTTTTTAGTTTTTGTTTTTAATTTTAATTGGTTTTTTGTACATTTTTGTTTGTAATTAGTTTGTTTGCATTTATTTTATGATTTTTTCACTTTTTATTTATTGTTTATTATTTTAAAAAATTTAAAACTATATCTATTCGTAAACAAAATTAAAATTTTCTATAACTCATGCTCCCAATCTTATGACCATGTTTGGAATGATCATACGAACTATAGTTATGGATGAGGTAACTAGCATAATTACTTCCATGATAGTTTGCAAGATGCACAACAATTCTCGTATAGACTAGAAGCTTCCTATTACGACTTTGGTCCATTTATAAAAGATATGCTCAATTTTATGGCTTTTAATAATATCCAAATTCAACAAAATAATTTACAGATTCAGTAGAATACTCTACAATTCTAGCAAGATGGAAGCCAAAGAGCCAAGGATTTGAAAAACCAACAAAACTCAGGTATGTTTATGGAAGACTTGCTTAATGTTATGATTGCTAATAACAATCAACTTCAACAGGGGTCTTTAATAGAGTGTACAGAAGTTCTAGGAGGATATGTTGCAATTTCAATAGGAAGAGATGCAATTCTAGTAAAAAACAAATTTTAGAATCCAAAAATTAGCAAGCCAAATGGGTTAGCTGGTAGAAGCTCTCGACCGCCTAGCCTCATAAGGCAAAGAGATGCAACCATAGCAACCCGAGGTGTACCCAGGGGATGTTAACATAGACGCCTTATAGAGTGATGAGGAGCTTGAGTGGACTACTCAAGGAATTGTTTGTGTCGAAGAAAAAACTATATCTTTTAGCTCTGAGGTAAATACTAAATTCCAATTTGTTGTTAAGAATGACTCTTTTCTTTTACCTAGCAAGTTAGAGAATTCAAGTGAAGGAGAAAAAGGAAAAGAGACATTCAAGATCTTTCCAGAGAGCATGGACTAAACAAAGATCAGAAATTTGAAGATAGGGAAGAGAATGTATGTGGACCTCAAGTGGAGGAAGCATATATAACACCCAAAGATCACAATTTTGTCACGTGATGAGAAAAATAAGGAGTCGAGTCATCGACACTAATCAAAGGCACTTATTGGGAGGCAACCTAAGGAAAGTTTACTTGTTTTCCTTACATTTCTACATTTCTTTCTTATATGCATATTTCTTTTTAAGTTTGTTCATTTTTATGTGTTTTCAGGTAATCAACAAAACGAGAGAGAGAATAAAAAAACAAAATAAACATTTTCTCATTTTTTATTGCTCCTATGACTACGTAGTCATTATTAAGAACGAATTGACTAGAGAATTTTGTGGAAACTTTAACATATACTTTTACTCTTATGATTGGTCGATATGCATTATCTTTAGAAGAGTAGTGACTAGTGATAAAAAAAGCCAGTGAGATTTTGAGCCTTATTAGATTGAATCATCCATATCAATTTCATTGTCTTTTTATTTTACGAGTGACCTTCTTGACTTGTACATCCTGATTTTGCTTCAATTTTCTATTTAAGACCACATTTTTATCACATGCATTAACATGGAAATGAATAGGCATTCTTTGATTGTACAAGCTACATTAGCCAAATAGCCTACCCATTTATATGAATTTTCATTTGTTAACCCCCTTTAAGCTTTATTAGCCTTTCTTTTTCTATTAACCACATTACATGCTTTAAATGTAATCAAATGTCTCACCTAAGCCTTAAAGTTATTGAAGCAATTGTTGATTATTGAGTTTATGGATGCATAAAATTCTAAGTGTGGAGGTATGCATATATATGGGATGATTATAATTATTGGGATGCCAATTATATCTTGTCATTTAAATTCTCATGTTGATGTAGCTTCTTTCAATGTATAAAAAGAAGAAAGAAAAAGAAGAAAGAAAAGAAAAAGAAAAAAAAAGAAAAAAAAAAGAAAGAAAAAGAAAAAGAAAAAGAAAAAGAAAAAAGTTTAAATAAAAGTATCAAGGATGAAATGTGATATGTGTTTAATTGTTGATACATGTAATCATTTATACTTGGCGATTAGTGATACGAAAATGCTTAAGATACTCACATTAATTCACATATGATTTTAGGTACAATTTGGAAGGAAATAAATTAAAGTGAGTCGAAAGCACTACATTTGCCCATTTTCTGAAGATTAATTTTCACTTATCTTTATGGATCTAAAGCAAGAGAAGACAAGATGAAGCATAAAAGAATGGGATAAAGAATAAAAACCATGGAAAAGGGCTGTTAGAAATATACACTCATAATGGATAAAGGAAAATATCAAAACGACAGCAGAAGCATAAAGGAAATGGCAGTAGATAGATCAACATGCCAGCAGTTAGAAAATGACAATGCACAAGCCAAATGAGGAAAGCAAAAATGTAGACCACGTCCGCGTTTTATGCAAACATTATGCATGAAACGCAGACGTTTAGCCAAAGCATAGAGAAGGTGCGTGAGGGTTAAGTGAAGAATAAACAGTGACGGTAGTCCATTGAGTTTAAATTCTTCAAATCAAGAATAGTAGAGTAGCGGCTTGCAAGAGAGAGCTACGAGGGAGCTGGCAGCAGAGGAGAGTTACGCTTCTAAGGTAGTGGCAGGAGAGGAGTGATACGTGAATAGTATAGGTGTACAAATGTTTATTTATCAAATCAATGAATAGGAGTAGAGATAGGAGAAGCTTGCGAAACTAAGTAAAGAACTAAAGGGGGCGTCGATAGGGATATTTGAGTGGGCTGAACCATTTTCTTTGGAGAGACCTATGGAAGGTTAAGTTTCTGACACTAGTTCGAAGGTGATATCAATGTCGACGACCTGGTTTAAGCATTTTTTATTATCTTGTTGTTTATTTCTCCCATTAGAAATTGATTACATTATCTTATGCGGATTGATTGGGTATTTGAATGATGATGATTTTAATGCTTTATTGAATCATTTTTCATGAAAACCCATTGCTAGAATTGAATGCAATATGTAATCGTTGTATTCCCGATTCATATGGAACAACTAATGGTTCCAAATCATTAGAGATAACATAACATAGGTTAAGTAATATGAGCTTGTGTGATTATTACCTAGATTGGTCTATTTTTTTGATTTGTAAGGTGGTTGTCTCGATAAACTTAGAGAGCTTATTCTAGGTTTCACAATAACTATGGTTAATTAACGAGCGCTTTGTAATTAACTAGGATCTAAAGAAAAATCAGGATTAACAGAGCTTGTTGTTAATCTACAACCAATAATTGCTAAGAGAGATAAAAGAACAACAAATCAATGAATTATGCTTAATAGGGTATAGGCCAAGATTAAACCAAAGAACCAAATCCCTACCGAATTCCCCAATTTTATCATTTTTTGTATATTTTTTAATTTGTTTTCATTAGGTTTATTTTATTTTCTTATTAAATCCAAAAACCCCTTATTACCTATACATCAATTAATTTCGTTTCATAAGCTAACCAAACCCCCTATGGGATTAACCTAGACTCACCACTGCTACAATAGTAGTCTAGTTATTTTATTTTGATTAACATTATGACACGCCAATCAATTTTCGCATCGTTGCCTGGGAGTGCGGCGTTTAGTTTTTGTTATTGATTTTAATTGGTGTTTTGTATGTATATGTTTATAATTGATTTCTTTTCAGTTATTTCATAATCTTTTCATTTTTTGTTTCATTTTTATAAAGAAATTTAAAATTAAATTAGATATGGATGGGAGTAATTTTTTCTTTAATTCATATTCTCAATCCTATAGCAATGTCTGAACTGATCAACCTAACTTTTGTTATAGATGGGATAATCAGCCGAATTACTTCTATGATAGTTTGTAGGAAGCACAGCAATTCCCATATAGACCAGAAGCTTCCTATCAAGACTCAGGTACATCTTTAGAACAATTAGTTAATGTGTATATTGCTAATATTTTGCAATTCTAATTATAGAATCCATAATTTGACAAGCCAGGCGGATCAATTGATGGAAGCTATCAACCGCCTAGCATCACAAAGCAAAGAGACACAACATATCAACCTGAGGAGTACCCAATGGATATTAGTGCGGAAACCTTATAGAGTAAAGAAAAGCTTGAGAATCTTAAGTGTAGTACTCAAGGTATTGCTTTTGAAAAAGAAGAAGTTGAGAAGGAGCTTGAAGTCGAAAAGGACATATCATTTAGCTCGGAGGTAAGTACTGAGTCCAAGAATATTTTTTAAACTAACTCTTCACCTTTACATAACAAATTAAAGGAACTAAACGAGGAGGAAGAAGGTGACCAGATGTTCGAAATATTTCTCGAGTTTATGGACTCAGTCGAGATTGAAAGTTTGAGGAAAAGGAAGGAGTTAAATGGGAACGATTATCAACCAAGACCCTATCTTGAAGAACCTCATGTGGAGGAACCATATGTGCCACCAGAAGATCATAATTTTGTCACGTAAGGAAAGTATGGAATCGAGCTAGCGACCTAAACAAAGGCACTTTTTGGGAGGCAACCCAAGGGAAGTAAACTTCTTTTCTTTACATTTTTTGCAGTTCTTTTTACATGCATGTGTGTTCTTTGTTGGTTTGTTTTTTCGCTTGTTTTAAGTTTTCAATTAAAATGAGAGAAAGAATAAAACAAAAAAATAAACATTTTCTCTTTTCTGTTGATTCTGGTATTATATAATCATGAGTATAGAATGAATTGACTAGAGAATTTCATAGCAACTTTGGCATGTACTTTTGCTCTTGTAATTGGTTGATGTGCGTTATCTTTAGAAAAGTAGTGACTAGTGGTAGACAAAGCGGGTGATATTTTGAGCCTTATTTGACTAACACATTCATATTAGTCTCATTGTCTTTAGATAATGTTTAACCTTCATGACATGTACATCCTAATTTTGCCTTGAATTTCTATTCGAGACCATATTTTTATCAAATGCATTAACATGAAAATGATTGGGCATTCTTTGTTTCATAAACTACATTAGTCAACTAGCATACCCGTTATATGATTTTCCTTTTTGATTAGGCCACTTTGAGCTTTATACCTCTCTTTTTGTGTCAACCATATTACATGCTTTATTCTTAACCAAATGTCCTACCCAAGCCATAAAGCTAGTGGAACATTTATGATTGGTGAGTTTGTGGATGTACAAAAGTGTAAGTGTGGGGGTGTACATAAGTGTGGGTTAGTTAATGTTGGGATGGTTTGTTATGTCTTATCATTGAAATTCTCATGTTAATGTAGTTTCTTTTAATGTTAAAAAAAGGGAAAAGAAAAAAAGAAAAGATAAAAGATAAAAGAGAAAAGAAAAAGAAAAAGAAAAAGAAAAAGAAAAAGAAAAAATATGTTTAAATAAATATATCTAGGCGCAAGTGCATATGTGTTGAAAATTTATGATTAATGCATTCTCCTAAAGTTGTGATGAATA
The DNA here is from genome assembly GCA_025629805.1 of Erythroxylum baracoense. Taxonomy (NCBI): domain Eukaryota; kingdom Viridiplantae; phylum Streptophyta; class Magnoliopsida; order Malpighiales; family Erythroxylaceae; genus Erythroxylum; species Erythroxylum baracoense. The sequence goes on along the minus strand of JAOTAY010000007.1, from coordinate 7,743,848 downwards.
GGTTATTTGAGTATATTGGATATGAGGTAGATGTTGTCTTGGAAGGTTCACTTATTGTGGTTTCAATGTATTGTTGGCATAAATTGTATGAGTGATTCCTTCGGATTAATATATGCTTCATGTGGTTGGTGTGTGAGAGTTGAATTGGGTTGTGAAACATAAATGCTACAATCGTTATAGCTGACAGTACCCAGTTTTTGATAAGTGTTGCTTTGTTTCACTAGCTTAATGGCTTTTATGCTACTTGACCTAAATACATCTCTCCTTACCTTTGCCCACATTACAACCCTAAAAAGTCCTTTAATTCATGATTTTGCATGTGAACATTAGTAGTGGAAAAATGAAATGATATGCAAAGTTGTGGATTGTTATGATCATGAATGGTGTTGAGTGTACCCGTGGATGTATTTTAGTTAAACATATTTTCTTAGTCTACAATTAGATTGCTCGGTTTCCAAAGATGATACTTGTTGATTGATTATGAGTAGAAGTATTGAATGTTGAATTCTTGTTATGATTTTTAAAAGTCATTCATCTTTGGTTATGATTATATAGTCTTAGAAAATATAGGAATTGAGTAAATATTTCAGGTCTTTGAGCTTAATTTAGACGTTTTACCCTAGGACGACAAAAGCTAAGTTTGGCGGAAATCAAGCTATGCTTGTGAGCAATGACTTTATCAACATATTAATTGCATCTTTTGAAGTATGAACCTTTTCTTAATAAGATTTGAGCAGATATAGCTAATTTCTCGATCTTGTGAAACCTGACATCCTTTAATATCCTTAATCCATCTATCTTTTTTTCTAACCTTTCCTCGTGCTATAAAAGATATTTACATGCCGATCAATGATGGTTACAAAATACACGTTTGAGCCTCCCTAATCATATCTAATTGGTTGCCTGATAGTTCTTCTCAATATATCCTTGGCTATACCATGTTTATGCTTTTTCTTGACATTATTCTATCCTTTGAAATAGAATTTTCAACCCCATAACATATGCTTTTGGCTGTTCTAGTACCAGTTTTAAATGGATACTTCTCACTTTTGACCATAACATGACCTTTTCATATGTTTATCTTAATATGTGTCGCTCCAAAAGACTATGTCATTGTATGTTACCTTAGACTTTTTACTAAGCGCATGAAGCTTATATAACTCTACCTTCTCATATTTGACATCCTTTAGTATGCTCTCTTTATGAAGTTATGTCATCTCTCACTCATTAAGATGACTTACCCATATGTGCCATATCGTATAACTATCTTTTTTCTGTGGAGATTGAGACACAACCACTGATCCATTATTGACTTTCCTATTAAAAATTAGTTGTCAAGATGTAATTTTATTTTCATTATAATCATTGCATTCTTTACCACCTTAAGTTATCCATCATCACTAGAGAACTTATATCCCTAACTATTAAGAGTATCTATGGAAATCATATTCTAACGAAGCTCTAAAATATACCAGATATCCAATATACTAATAATTCCATTATGTATCGTAGTCTACACTGAACTAAGACCTTTCATAGAATGCTTTCTATTATCATCCAATATGATAATATCATTCCATTCTTTAAAAAATAGAACCAGTTTTTATTAGAATTCATATGACAAGTAAACCAATTTCTATCACTTATTAGTTTATAAAATCATAACTACTTATCATTAAATCATCATTGCCTCTTCTGTCCTTTTTATCATATGTGCTAATAGCCACACTTTCTTTGCGATTTGTTGTTTTCTTTTCTCGTTACCATTTTTCCAGTGTAGACAATCCCTCTTAAAGTGGTCTTTAAATTTATTGTTAAAATATCAAACATCTTTAGCCTTCGATCATGGATCATGACTTTTTCATAATTGTTTTTCTTATTCCTTCCTTTGCTAATAACCATACCAACATCTGATCCACCTTTGTATATGTTAGATACCTTTTTCTTCAATTCCTTGGACTATAAAGCATCTTTCATAGAAATAGTCTCTATATTGTACAATATGGTATCAAAAAAATTCCCATATGAGTTAGGAAAAGAATACAAAAGAATTATAACTTGATCCTTATCTTCAATATTAGTCGCAATACCTTGTAGATCCAAGATGATCTGACTAAAATTATCAACGTGATCTTTTTATTTGTGTATTTCTTGACATACTTAAAGTTTATAAATGTTGCTTTTGATATAAACAATTAGTAAATAATCTCTTCTAATACTTACTTTCAAGTCATTTTCATAATGAACCAATAGATATTTCATCAACTGCCTCTCTTAGGACATCGTCTCTTAAACTCAAAAGTATTGTACTATGTGCCCTCGACATAATCTTTTCCTTTTCTAATGTTCCCAAATTCTCTGACAATTTCTCTTCGCCTCCCAACGTTGCTATAGATCTCTGCTAAACAAGAACCACTCTCATCTTCAGCATCTATAAAGTGAAATTATTCGATTTATTGAACTTGTGTAGAAACATCTTGATAGCAAACTTTAGCTTTGCAAAAACAACCTAGGATCCGATACCAATTACTGGGATATCAATTGCTTTTGTATCAATTGTTGTACAAACAAAAGTGATATAGAACAAAACAAGAAAGTAAAAACATAAGGATTTATATGGTTTTGTCAATCTATGTGACCTATGTCTATGGGTAAGGAGATATATTTCTTACTATTGTGAAAAAAATGATACAAGGAGAATAAATGGCAACAACTTTACTCAACCTCTCAAAGGTTTTCTTCAAAATGTTCTTACCCAAGTTTTCTCTTATAAAACATTATCAAACTATTATTAAACTAGGGTTACTTGTAAAACGTTTAGTGACAATTTATTAATGGTTCGAGTCTCCCTTGTCTTGACCTTGAAACTCTGAAGTACTTGCCAATTTAAGTTTTATTCTTTTGTTACACAATCCAATGACCATACACATATTGGCTATCTTTCCCAATTCAATTTGGAATTCAAACCTCATAATTTCCCATACACTCTCAAAATTTGGTGCTCCACCAGATGGAGACAATCTTAAAATTTTTTTGTCTAAACATGGATCACTATCATACAGTGCCTTTTACTCAACTAAGAGCCCCGCCATGCCTTCAAATTTGGAAGTCAACAATATGCTTTTGTTCGATGGGAAAGCACTCTTAGGGGAGCTTCGTTGGTTGGTATGGGAAGAAAGAAATGTGTAAGGAATAAAAAAAGATGGTTGATAATATATTACGATTAAATGAACTATCCCTTTTTGGGGCAATACTTCATTTCTCCCAATATAGCGAGGAATGGAAATCATATCTATTTTCGTTCCTGACTATATTCATTATAATTTCTATTACCAATCTCCTAAGTTAACTAAACACATCCTTATTTTTTACTGAAACTTAGGAAGAAGTTCCTGTTTTCTTGTATGCTTGTTCTTTGCTAACGTTGTTTAATTATCTGCTTAATTTGTATGGTCTTACTCATGCTTAATGTGTTTATCTTTGAGAAACTTTAAAAGAGAGGCAATTATTGGTAAAATGGGTTAGACAGTTATAGGGTAACATGGGCTTGATCTTTCACTTTCAAGTTACTGTTTTTCAATAAAAATAATTTCCTTGGAATGCTTTTGGATGTCTTTAATTACTTCTTGGGACAGCGATGATGTTTTAGTTTTTTGATAAGTAAACATCCCATGCCTTCTCCTGTCCTTCTTATCCTTCATACCATAAATGCACAGTCCACCAAAATCATGTATAGAAAGCTTAATCCTTGCACTTGTCTAGAAATGCAAAGAAGCTCCAGAAAATCATAGTATGCAATAAAAATTGTTCCTTCATTTTGTCTAAGAAGAATTTAGTGAAATGTGAAATTCCTTACCACACTGTGGTCGTAGAGATGGTGCAAGCTCAAAAACTATAAGATCTAAACCTGTGAGATATAGTAATAGCAAATTGCCATTGAACCAGAGTTGCTTCAATCTAATTCTGTCATAAGTTTAATGAGCTCCAACCTTAGTAGTTGTCTGACTTCAATTGCTCGTGCTTTGTCTTCAACTTTGAGGAGTTCATAGTAGTTGAAAGCTTCTACTTTATTTGTTGTTCCAAAGCCTCGATTTTATTTTTTGTTGTCGAATTAGGTGTCTTCCCTGCTTTTGCTGACTCTAATTTTAGTAACTAGATCATGTTTTTCAAATCTGATGAGTTGATTATAGCTTCAATTTTTTGGCTTATCCTTCAACTCTGGACGAGAGGCCTGCTTGTTGAAATCTTTTGTATGTCTCACAACCTCATCATCCAAACCCATGTTCTTAAGATAATTTACAAGTTCCAAATCTGTCTCTTTCTTTAACTTGAGAATGATCTCCTTTGTCTCTTGATCTAAATCTCCATCATTAGAAGCCCTTAACTTTCAACTTCAGCCTTTAGTGCTTCCATTTTCTCCTCCATATCAAGTCGGTCTTTGACTTCTTTCATTATCTTATTAATTTCGTGCTTCATGTTAAATTTTTATATAATTAGGCCTAAATAGACTAAGCACATACAAGCCCAAATGCGATTCCATCCTAAAACTAATTAGTGATAAGAGGAGTAACTCACTAGACTTATATGCATGCTCAAGGCCTTGTATTCTTTCAATGTGGGACAATTATATAAAATTTAACATGGTATCAGAGCAGATTGCTCTTGGGTTACTCGTCACCACCTCGACACGATAAATTGTGTCACATGTTGGG
>JAOTAY010000007.1:7687681-7701890 GCA_025629805.1 Erythroxylum baracoense | reverse complement strand
TTTGTATTTTTAAGCTAGATTTTGTAACAATGAGGATGTTAGTTACATTTCAAGTATTGTTAGTTTCAGTATTTTATCTATTTTGGGATTTTGTGAAATTTGGTATTACGACTTGGAATGCCCATTGAAGTTGTAAAACCTTGCGTTTATGATGTTAATGAAATATGGATTATGTATAGATGATGAGAGTTGAAATTAGATGTACAAAAAAATAAGGAAAGATAAGGTTGATGTGATTGATGAAAGTTAGTTGTCTTTGATGTATTAAAGAGTATGATGTTAATGTATTATGAGATTGTCGATTAAATGTAAGGTTAGGATATATGTGTTCCGAATAGGAGTTGGACTCCGAAAATGGGGTCTAACATATGTGGTATCAGAGCAAGTAGGAGTTGGACTCCGGAAACGGGGCCCAACAAGTTTAGTATTCCTAATAGATTTTTACAACTTCGATTTTGTTGGGAAGGTCATTTATGAAGACGACCAAAACAAAAATCAATGTAAAGGAGGGTACTCTTTCTATTGAATTTAATAGAAAGATAGTCAAGTTTAACATTTTTAAAGAAATGAAGTACCCTAATGATTTTCAATATGTTTATTATATGGATATTGTGGATTCATTTGTGAAGGATATGTTTAAAGAAGAAAGTGTTGAAGATGAATTGGAGTTTAAGGCTAATTTGAAAGTGAACAAGAAAGTTAATGAAACTTGTGAAGTTGTAGAATCATTTTCAACAATACATCAGATTCAAAAATTTTAAATGTTGAAATTACTATAACTCATAAGAAAATATGACCTTCTATTTTGCAAGCTCCGAAGATAGAATTGAAGGCCTTACCTGATCTCCTAGAGTATGTCTATTTGGGTGATGATGAGTCATTAACTGCGATCATCTCAAAAAGGTTGACTATAAGGTAAGAAGAAGGGCTAGTAACACTACTTAAGGAGTATAAAGCTGCAATTACATGGAAGTTTGAGGGGAAAAAAGCCTTTTCGAGCATAACAACAATAAAAAATTGCACTTTTTAGGAGGCAACCTAAAATATGATAGTTTTTTGTTAGTTTTTCTTTAGTTATATATAGTTTTCAATTGTTAGTTTTTGAAAAATTAGTTTATTGGCTTGAGGGAATAATGAGTCTACAAATTCCAGAACACTAAATTTTATAAGACTTGATGACACCTTATGCAATTTAGTTGTTAGGATCAAAGACTCAAAATTTGAGAATACTAATCCTCATAAAGAGAGATCATGCCTTATACTTGCCTTATGCGATTTAGCTTTATGAAATGGAGCCCCTAAAATTCTAGAATGCTTACATTCATAAGGTGTGAGCATGCCTTATACATGTTAGTAGTCTATTGGTTTTAAAGAAACTTGTAATTTTTGTATTTATTTTATTTTTAAAATAATAATAATAAATAAAACATAAAATTATTATATTTTTTAAATTTTATTCTAATTATTAATTAAAAACAAAAAATAAAACAAAAATAACCATAATATGTTGTTTCTCTTTCAATAGGCAACATCTAATATAAATCAAGTAGCCTCAGACGCAACCCATATAGCTCCTCCAAACATTTACTCAACTTCAGCCAATAACAGGTGCAACTAGGTAGAATTCTAATAGCATACGTGCATCACTCAACTCTAGCAGAAACGGTCCAAGCAACACTAGACCTACCACCAACACCTACTAGTATTATTTTACGATTATTTTTATTTTTATTACTTACTTTTAATTGCCTTACTTTCATTTAAATTTTAATTATTATTAGGTTGTTTAAATTAGTTTTATGTTTATACTTGTCATTATTATGGGACATTTTCAAGATACTTCCAGAACTGCAATAAAAGGAAAGCCTACGATGAATCCAACTGCACAAGATCAGTCTGCCACTAAACATACCACAATTACCCATTGTAAGCATGTTCGAATAGCCAAAGGATGTGATAGATTGAGAAACAAAAGAGACAATCAAGTTACGTGTCATATGATACCTCCATGTCCACTGAAATCATAGTATATCTTATTTCAACTGCTCACAACAAAAGTCATGTGTGGCTAAACTCAATCGTGTTGATTCAAGAGGATTTAAAACTCTAGTTGTAACCTTATGAGTTTTTGTTCTAAACTAATATTCATATTTTAATTTAAGTATTTCTTGTTTTGTGTTCTTATATTTGATGAATAATTAATATTGATTAATACAAAATTTTAATTTAATGTTGATTATTCTATAACTATCTATAAATTTAATGATTTGTAATTGTCATAAAAATTGATGGAAGTAGTAAATAGGTTATTTAAGAATTTTTTTATTTCATATTTAACTTATGAGAACCAAGAAAACTAAATTGAATAGTTACAACTATCTTAATTATTTAATATTGGGTTTAGTCTTTTTTACTAAGCTTATTGCTATCATTTAAATGATATGGAATGCTATCATACTCAGTCAATTAATGGTAAGTTTTGGTTTGGATGTTAGGAAACCAATTAATTTAGGAAAATTTGAGACTTATTATGGCTATCCTAATATGTTTCGAACGAACTACTTGAATTGTGACAATTATTCTTTAGACCAATGATTAATGTTATAATTAGATAAGATCTTTCCCTTGAATTGAAGTTAAGTACTCTTGAATTTCGCCCTTTTATATTAAGTTGATTTATTTTGATTTCTTGTTAATTAGTTAATTAATTCTAAAACTCCCACTTTATTTTATTAATTAAAATTAAGAGACTAGTGTTTAGTTCTCTTGGGATTCGACTTGATTCAATAACTATTATAAGAAGTTAGAGAATTAGAATTTTAAAGGTTTTGACAACCGGACCAGGCTACTAGTTTCTTTAGCTTATGATGGGTAAATCTTACCATTGAAATCACCAAGGATGAACTAAGGGGGATTAATTATAGAGCTAACATCCTTTACTTTATTCTGTAAAGAAATTCTCTGAAAGGCAATGATTAAGGGCATAGATAAATGTAACCTTAGCAATTCATCTTGATAGATAGATGTATCTATGATGCTATGTAGCATTTTAATCTATTTAGATCATATGTGACAATTAGCCTACCATAACTATAGGATTGGTTATTGGTATTAACTTGCTAACAATTCAACAAAAAGATGAGATTCCTATATTTAATCTCAGTTAGCTTAGTTTCCATCAAACCAAATAAGCATGATTTAGCAATATGAAGATAATATAGCAAGAATTGTTGTCTGATCAATTCTTAAGCCCTATAACATTCCATTATAGAAGAGACATTAGGAAGGAGATGATAAGGTCTTCTTCTTATTCAGAGCTAGTATGGGCTAGCTTTACACCCATGACATTGTAAGTTCGAACTCCAGCGTCAACGAATTGGATCACTTGGTAGCGCTTGTGCAACATGGTAGGTTTAAGTAATTTGGTTCTGCCCTACCTTCAACTCGAGTTTTGGGTAGTAAAGAGATACACTTCTAGTACAAATTGATGCCAGTATGGATACATGGGCAGGTTGCCTTTTGGCAAAACCACCCAATATAAAGAAGTATTTACTTTGCAAGTTTATAAATGACACTTTCAGTTCTACTAAAAGTAAGTACCCAATTCATGAGAAGGAAACATTAGCATGTCTCAAAACATTGCACAAATGGCGAGTTGATTTACTACTTGTTGAATTTATTATACAGACTGCTTCAAAGTATTTATGTGGATTCACTCGATATATCTTTATATTATTATGAATCTCAATCTGAAAGTTCAGAATCAACAGACAAATCACAATACAACTTTTATTCAAATACAGATTCAGAATAAAAAAGTAAATGCATTTATAGACATAGGAGCTACCATTTCTATAGCTACCAAAGAGTTATTATCGAATTGGGAAAAGTTACATAGACCATTGCAAATTAGAATAGCGGATGGAAGCATAAAAGAAATTTGGTATATTAGTTATTATAACAATATTCTTATTGAAAATTATACCTTTACAATACCATCAATGTATCAACAAGAATCAAGATTATCAATTATATTAGGAAACAATTTTTTAAAATTATACAATCCTTTTTGTCAATATTTACATTATATTACATTAAAAACACCCGAAATCAAATCTTTAAATCAAAAGTCAATAATTTTAAAATTTTCTATTTATCATACAACATATTTTCAAACTCTAAAACTAATTCATGAGAAAATTAGTCAATTACATTTTTTTCTACAAAATAATGCAAGTTTACAAACTAAAATAGAAGCTTTATTAAAACATGTTTGTAGTAAAAATCCTTTAAATCCAGTAGAAATACCAATACACAACTGATTGAACTAAAATTAAAGGATCCTACACAAGAAATAAATATTAAGAATAACATTCCTTATACACAACAAGATGTTCAAGAATTTATAACAGAATGGTCTGAGTTATTAGCCAAACAGTTATTTTCTCCAAGTACAAGTAAACATTCGGCCCTTGAATTTTATGTTAATAATCATGCAAAACAAAAACGTGGAAAAAGAAGAATGGTTATTAATTATAAAAAACTCAACGAAGCAACAATAGGCGATGCATATAAATTACCACGAAAAGATTATATTATTAATAAATTAAAAGGACATAAATGGTTTTCTTCTTTTGATGCAAAATCAGGCTATTGGCAACTTAGATTACATAAAAATACAAAACCATTAACTGCATTTACATGTCCTCCACAAAAACATTATCAATGGAATGTATTATCATTTGGACTGAAATAAGCACCTATTATTTATCAAAGATTTATGGATAATAATTTAGAAGGATTTGATGATTTTTCTTTAGCATATATAGATGATATCATTATATTTTCTAATAAAGATAATGATGATCATTTAAAGAAAGTTAAGATAGTTTTACAGCGTTGTAAAGATAAAGGACTTATATTAAGGAAGAAAAAAGTTAAATTAGCATAACAAAATATATAATTTTTAGGTATAGCTTTTCGTAATAGATTTTTAAAATTACAACCAAATATTCTATTAAAATTACAATAGTTTCTAGATAAACTACAAAATAAAACCCAAGTTCAACAATTTTTAGGACTTTTAAATTATATTTTTGATCAAGGTTTTATTAAGGATTTAACAAAAGAAAGAAAAAGTTTACAATTAAAATGTCGCACTAAGTCTCAATGGACGCGGACCACAGAAGATACTGAAACAGTACGTATTCTTAAATCCCTCTGCAAGGATTTACCAATGTTATATAATAATCATCCGAAAGATACACTTCTGGTACAAATTGATGCCAGTATGGATATATAGGCAGGTTGCCTTTTGGCAAAACCACTCAACACAAAGAAGTATTTACTTTGCAAGTATATAAATGGCACTTTCAGTTCTACTGAAAGTAAGTACCTAATTCATGAGAAGGAAACATTAGCCTGTCTCAAAACATTGCGCAAATGGTGAGTTGATTTACTACCTGTTGAATTTATTATACAAACTAATTCAAAGTATTTATGTGGATTCACTCGATATGATATAAAAACTAATTATAATCAAGGGCGTCTCATTCGATGGCAATTGGAATTATTACAATATAATTTTCAAATTCAATATATCAAATCTTCTGCTAACAGTCTTGCAGATATCCTCACAAAAGAATGGAAGAAGTTATCACCAGTCTAAAGGAATCATTATCAAAAAAGGAGGCAACATTAGTAGAATTACAGCAACAAGTGGGAACAGTTACCAAAGAAATCAACCAGCTCCGAAGTACTATCAGCTTATTACAAAAACAATTGGCTCCAGACACTCCCATAGCCAATACAGCAACATCAACACCAGAATCTACTATTCCTCTTCAGACACCTATTCTTATTACCCCACAACAGATTTTACAAACACCACCTATCTCTTAAAGAAAAGAAGATTACAAAGAATCAAAATTCTATGTCATTTTCAATGGACCAATGTCAGGAATATATGATGAATGGCATAAGGCCACTGTTCATATCATCAGAAAACCATCCATTTTACATAAAAACTTTTTAGACAAACAACAAGCAGAAAAGGCTTTAGCCGAATTCAAAAATCTACCCTTGAAACCACAATATAAGCAAGTACTTGAAAAATCATCTTTTACACCTTCTACTATGAAAGCATTAGGAAAACCAATCAATATGGACAAGATCAATTCATTACCTACCTGAGCTTTAAAAGAAGAAATGAGGAAAATCACTTCAGAAATGTTTTGTGAGTGTTTCCAAGCATTAAATAAGTGGAAAGAAGATCAAAAGATTTTTTAGTACTATCCACATAATAGAGGCAAATATGGACCAAAAGCAATCATTTTGCCTGAAGTAGATCCATTGACAACCTATCTATTTTTTCATAGTGGATTAATTGACACAATTTATCTCACCAATTTGAATATTTTGTCAGAATTTCCTCCTGGTTTTATTCAAGCAATCAAGAATTATAGAGATCACTTTGCTAAAGAAAGGGAAGTATTCATCAAAGTATTCAGTAGTTGCCCCATCTTCAAGGAATCAAATAATATCAAAGATGCAAAGATTAAAGTATCCAGAATTGCTTTTGTACAAATTGGAGTAAGCAACAACATATATCCTCCAATTGATGATCCACCGAAGCATGACTTTACATGGGAACTCATTAATCATTTTAATCTCCATTGTTTGGAAGGTGTGTATCAACAATGTCTAAGAATCAATGCAGAATCACCAATCAAGGTAAATTACAAAGGAATCAATGTACTCAAGACATCATCATACAAGTCTCCTATCACTCTAGAAGCATTACAAATAGTATGACAATTCGAACAGCCTTTCTCAACCATTGATGGAGTTTTCTCCGAATTATCAGCCTAGTGGAAATATGCACTATGTCAACAAGTAAGGACTCATCCTCGACACAAATGTATTTACTGCCCTTCACAGTTAGCAGGAATCGACGAAGCAGCATCTGAGGAAGTAATTATTAAAGAATAAAGTGTGAAACATTATTATTATTATTTCTATCCTTTAATAATGTAGTCTTTATAGCTTTTGTCGGTCATTGTGTCAGCCACCGACTACTTTTTCTTTTTAACTTTTACTGATTACTTTTCTTTATGTCATTTCTTACTTTATCTTTTTCTTTAATCGATTCTTTCGGTTTTAGGTCAACTCTTCTTTCTCCGCCTATATAAGGCACCTTCTGTAAGCAGACTAATTATGAAATAAAACCAAAGGCAACCAGCCCATGTATCTATATTGGCATCAATTTGTACCAAAAGTGTTTCTTCTAGCAATATTCCAAAAATTTGAAGACTTAAAATGCATTTTGCCAGTAATACCATGATCTATCATTAGTTAAGTATCCAATTGTTTCTCTTCAGTTAATGTAACTTTATATAGGAGTGCCATATTATGTCTTTCCATACTTTGTATATTTGCTTCGCCTTTATCCAATTGGAAGCCACTAGGAATGCCCTCTAAATGACCTCTTACAATAGAACCTTGATCCTATGTAGAGTTGATCAATTCTCCTTTCTATGTTCCATGGATCTCCTTTGAATCATTTTGCGTAAACTCGTTATATTCCCCGATTAGGAATTTTCTTGCTGTTGGCTTCCATGTTCCCTTCTAGTGATTCATTTTCGGTCTCCAAGAGTAGGTTATTGACATCACATTCTCATAACATATTATTCTCATCTAACATTAAAAGAGGAATCTCATCAGGAAGTAATTGTTGAAGGTTAGTGAATACATAGAGTTTAGAACAGCTCACCCTCTTTATACGTGCAGTAGCTTCATTAAGGCACAATGGTTTGGTAACAAAACTTGCGAAATAGTTAAATCTATTGATAGTCCAATATTCTAGAAGAATATTATAGATATTATCCAAAGAGATTGTATACTTGAGCCCCAAGCTTCCACTTTTGTAAGAATAGTTGCTTAGAGTTGAGGTGCCAAAGGCCTGCTTCAGTTATCTTTGAGCTTAAGAAGCAATCTCAAATCTAAATAGGAAGAAATTGTCTACATTAACAAGTACTTCTCTTAATCCATTTTGTTTCCATTAATGTTAATTAAAAATGAAGGTCCGTTGCCTAAGAAGAAACCAAGTAGAGTTACGTCCCATTTTGATGTTCCTTCCTTCAAGACATGAATTGATTGCACCAGTGCAATCTTACCTTAAGCAAGTTTGGTAGGACAATACTATTGCTTCAGGAAAGGAGTGGAGTCCTCCAAAACTTAACTCCAAGTTCTCTTGCTCGAGTTCTTAAGTTGAGAAATCTTGGAATCAAAGTTTTCGTATTTTCTACAATACAAGATATTCTTACATAATATTTTTTATGCAAGAAAGAAGCTTATCAAAATAAATAATGTTCACAAGATGAAATATTAGAACTTCTAAATCTTCAACATAAAAGCATCTTAGATCAAAGTTATCATTCCCAGCATAGTTAATTATCAACAATATGAAAAACAAAAAACAAAAGCAAAAAGAAGAGACGAGTATAACCTAATTTAACTAAGACTTTTAGAAATATCAAGCATTGCTGTTTTCCATTTTACTAACATACACCAAGTGAAAGTGATACCTTAACTTTCAACTAGGCTTTGTTTCTATATTTCGTAGTTTGAGTCCAGTAAGTAATGCCTGCATCTGCAATGGAAAAATGACAAGGAGATGTACCAAGAGGTTTAAAGTCACATGCAAATCTTTCAAATCGTTTTGGAATCATATAGATTATTACAACAAAACTTCTTTTGGCTCCCTCTAGTGTAGCGCCACTTCCCAATTTTATCTTCTACTTGCTTTATTTCTTGTATCCGTGTCAAATTCTTCTACAACAATATCAATCTAACACAACTATTTAGAATCGATGATGACTGTCCCTGCAAAAACAAAATAGCAAACATAGATGTGATATTTACGATGTAAAGAGTTTAAACATAGAACCTGAAAGCCTATAATGAGGATAAAATGTATGGAGTTTGATCACATAATCAGGACATGAAGCTAAAAATCTAATTAGTGACGGAAACTGCATCATAATTAAATATGGAAATGTTTAAGATAAATAAGATCAATAATCCTTCACAAATTTTTGCATCAGTTAATACACTAAAAAGTATTTGACGGTCGCTTTCAGGATTCAAAATTTGTTTACCTTGATTGTACGCCTAGGCAAGTTAGGATCAGCAGTTTCTTGAACAACTACAAATACAGAGTTCTAAATTGATAATCAACTTAAACCTCCCAGTAGCCTCATAAGCTTTAGGTTATCCTCATTGATCACCATTAAATCATTCCTCAGCAATTTCTTTACTTTTAGCCGCCAGGTATTCTTAGCACGATAAAACCTTGTCGGACTTTTGACATTGAAGCTGGCATCTGAATTATACCGCAAGCAAAAGGAGTTTACTCAGTCATATGAAATGCTACAGCAATATTAAAGAGGCAAGTTAAAACAGTAACAATTCAAAAAGCTAGTAGCATTTGCAGTGGAACAGCACCAGTGATATCCAAAAGAGGAAAGGGCTAAACATTAGGGAAGCAGTAGCCAGAAATCAAATAGTGACTGATAGCATAAAAATAGTACCAACATGAGCAGCCAATTGCACTGTAATACAATTAAAGTAAAGAACAATAGTTAAAATTTCTACAAGTACATAAATGAAATTAGTGAGCATTTAACCTTCATATTCAGTTACTTTTACCTCCAAAATAACGTGTAATTAGGAGCTAAGTGGGAATACAATTTGGTACAACTTCACCATTAAAGATAACGTCGAAGATCTTTGTCAATATGACAATTTATATAGTTACTATGAAATATGTATACTGCTTCTAAATAGAGACTCGTGTATTATGTAATAGATACACCAGTCTTCCAATAAAAATGTAGCCCTAATGACTTTGTTTCTGTAGACATGGCATTGATAGCGAACAATGATAAACCTCTTGTGTATATTCTATTCTTTTTCTCCCTCTTTTACCTCTGCTTTCATATGATATCATAGTAAACCTTCAATCTTGAACTCAATCTTTATTCCTTCTTCTATCGAAGTTAGATTTCAAACCGAAAGTCTCTCCTTTCACTTGTTTGACCTAAACCATGTGCTTCTGTTCCATCTATCGTTTGTTCACCTGGCATCTCCTGCAAGCTCACCCTCCTGGAGGCCCCTGTTCTCTTCAGCAGCTCTTATTCCCCTTCTATTCTCCATCGGCAGATCTTGTACCATTCAAACATGCATAAAGATGAAAAGGCACAAACAAAATCATTAATTTCCAAAAGAAACATCGCCAATAGTGCTTTCCTGGAATACAGAAAAGTTACAAAATATTCCAAGAATTCCATTCATTACTTGCTGTTTTGAACTGAAAACCACAATGCAAATTTTCTATGGCCAATCTGAATTCAAATAATCTTAAACCTAATTAAAAGGAACATAAGTCCAACTATTTAATAACTTTGTGTTTTAAAGAAGTTGTGTGGGTGGTGGAGTGGGTGTGTCAGAGAGGGAGAGAGAGTAATACCTGTGATATAAGCCAGACAGATAGCTTTATCACCAATAGTCATTGCAAGAACACTTGCCACCATTAAAATGGTGAAATCGATAAGGGTCCCTTAAAATGATTTGACGCTGAAGGATCCCACAAACTAACTTGTAAACAGAATGACAGTCACCACAAACACGCAGATTCTTGAAAACTTTTATGGTTGCTTTTTCTGGAGTGTTGATCAAGCCAAATGCAAGGGCAAGTCTCTCACTATGGGTCCAAAGGTTTTGCTCTTTTTGTTCTTCGTCAGTATCATGCAGAGCATAGCTTGTATCAGGGACATAACCAGCCTCTTTAATCATCTTTTTCAGCTCTGCCAGCTTTGAGTATATCTCACTGGTCTGTGGGTGGGATCGGTCACCCATTCCAAATGAACTCAAATTATCCTTCAACTTGACCCAACTGCTTGCAGGTTTTTTTTTAATGTTATTTGATTCCATTTGCCTCCTGACAGTCTCTACATCTTCCCATCTCCCAGTGGTGGCACATACATTTGAGTAAAGAACATAAGCAGAATCATCTAAGGAGTCAATTTTGAATAGATTTTCAGCTGCTTTTCTACCAAGATCATGATTTCTGTGGGTTTTACATGCAGCAAGTAAACTCCGCCAAACAAGGTCAGTTGGTGGAACTGGCATTTTTTGGATAAAAGATTCAGCCTCTCGAAATCTTCCAGATCGCCCGAGAAGATCAACAATGCACACACAGTGCTCTATTCCAGCTGGAACACCAAATTCCTTCATCATTGAATGAAAGTATGCCAAACCTTCCTCCACTAAACCACCATGACTGCATGCAGAAAGCAACGAAACAAAGGTAACATGGTCTGGTTTCACTCCTAGTTCTAGCATGTCCTGAAAAGTTTCTTTAGCCTTTTCAAAATAACCAAGTCTAGCATAAGAAGATATTAATATGTTCCATGATAATCGTGATCTTTCGGTTGGATTGGGAATGATTCTCAAGACATCATCTATTTCTCCACATTTCCCATACATGTCCATTGTGGCATTTCTAACAAAATGGTTAGAGTCTAAACCAAGCTTCACTGCCAGGCTATGAAGTTGCTGGCCTTCCTCCAATATTGCCAACTTGGCTGTAGCACCAAGGCATTCAGATACGCTATACTGGTCCAAGTCTACTCCTCCATGTCTCATCTCCAGGAGAAGTTTCAAAGCCTCCTCTTCATGGCCATGCTGAGCATTGGCAGCTATAAATGTATTCCATGTAATAGGAGTTCTATTAGTTACTTCATTAAAGATGCATCTACTATTATTAAGACTGCCACAGTGAGCATACATTTTGATAAGTGAATTGTGAACGTACATGTCTGATTGAAATCCTGTCAGGACTACATAAGCATGAAGGGGCATCCCATGCTTCATGAGAGCATTCAGACACTTGCATGCAGCAACTACATGGGCAAGTGTGATGTAGTCAACAGTTACACCTTCTATTCTCATCAATTTAAAGGCTTTAACTGCATCCTCCTGTTCATTGTTATCTGCATAACCACCAATCAGCGCATTCCAAGTTACTTCATTTTTTTTTGTCATTGACTCAAATACTTTTTGCGCTTCAACCATCATCCCACATTTTGCATACATCGTAATCAATGCATTTCCAACAATCAGATTGTCATGTAGGCCTCTAAGAATTACAAATGCGTGAAGACTCCTTCCTTCAGTAGCAAATTCAGGGCCTAAACAAGCAGATATTGCACTTGTAAAAGTCACAAAGTTTGGAGTTTTTCTTGAATGAAAAATTTTGAAAAATACTTTCAGGGCATCTAAGCACTTTCCATCCTGAGCATAGCAGGCTATCATTGAATTCCATGAAATCAGATCCCTATCCCCCATCAACTGGAATACTGATTCTGCATCTTCAGACTTTCCAGCATCAGAATACATGCATATAAGAGTATTGCACACACAAATATCTAAATCATATCCAAGTTTCACAACAAGACAGTGAATTCCTCTGCCCCACTTTAGATTAATAATAGTTCCAGAACCTGATAATAGAGTTGAAAGTGTAGTACCATCTATTTCGTTATGAACATGACGCATCAAATGAAAACATCTGAGGGATTCTTCACAATGACCGTCATGTACATGTGCAGATATTATTGAGTTCCATGAGATTGTGTCACGTTCTTTCATGCCATTGAAAACAGAGCAAGCATCACTCAAGCTACCAAGACTTCCAAACATCGATATGAGAGAGTTAGCGACAGAAACATTAGTTTCCAAACCAAACTTAACGACTTGAGCAAGCGCTTGATGGCCCATTGATTCGACCTCAAATAGCCCACAAGAACAAAAAACGGTAGCAAATGTATTAGCGTTGCAACTGACTCCTTCACATTTCATACGATTGAATATCCTCATTACGTCACCTGGATCTCCTTGATGTAAACATGCAATCATTAATGCAGTCCACGAAACAACATTCTTGTGAGGCATCTCCTCAAAGATTTTATTAGCATTGTATACTGACCCATAACTCCCATAAAAATGCAGAAGTGAAGTGCCCACAAACACATCACACAAGAGACCCGATTTAACAATAAAATTATGAACCTGAGTCCCTTCAGAGATCATAAACTTTGACCGTTCACAAGCAGTAATCAAACTAGCAACCGCAAAGCCAGTAGGACTGATGCCAAATCCCCGCATTTCGTTAAACAAACCAACCGACTCATGATACAAACCAACACGAACAAGCCCAGACATCATATTACTCCACGAAGCCTCATTTCTTTCATCCATTTTGTCAAACACGTAGAGAGCATGGTAAGGTTGGTCAAACTTCGAGTACATGCTAATTAAAGTGTTGATGTAGAACACATTTAGCTTTATTAAACCCTTAATGCAAAGGGCATGCAAGGCTTTCCCAGTGACTTCTTTGGTGATTTGCGAGAAACCCTTTTGATAAAAACAGGAGACTTCGGGGTTTGGGTGGTCTGAGAGGGAAACAAATCCCCCCAGGTTTGTTTTCACATTTTTGGATCGTTCTTGGTATTGTTCTTGTTCTTCGTCACCTTCTGCCCATGATAATGGGATTGTTGAAATGAACTTTGGCCTTGCGTTATTTTGGCGGACAAAAGTGAATGGTAAAGGAAATTTAGAGTGAAAAAGAGGCAGTTTCCAGGATAATTTTGCCAGCGCTAAGGATTTCGGTGAAGAGTGAGGGTAAAGAGCAGAGATTTTTGAGAAAAACCCTGCCAGCTCCAACAGCTCGGTTAATGAAGATTCAGAAGGATTAAGAATAAGCTTGAAAACCTATGGCAAGTCCAAAATCAAAGGTCACTAGTACGTACACTTGAATTCAAGGCCTCTTTACAGATCAAACTACATTGTAAATTGGAATTGGGTCACTTTTTTCAGCGTCAATTTCCAACTTCTGAATCGTTTACTGTTTTGCTTTCTTCACCTTTGTCGTTTCTTCGGACACCTTCCAATTTTCAATTAAATTATATTTATTTCCAAGTAACCTTAGAAAGTACATATAGAATTTACACGAAGTGAACTTACAAATCTTGTCTGGCACCAAAATAAAGACAATATTGTTGGGAAATCGGATCCGGATCTGATCCGAATCGCAGCGGAATAATCACGAAACTTTTTCGTGACTTTTGATTTCCCGAAAACCAAGATC
>JAOTAY010000007.1:7635751-7662257 GCA_025629805.1 Erythroxylum baracoense | reverse complement strand
AAAATATATAAAATAAATATTAGTTTATAAATAATAATTTTTAAATTATTTATTTTTAAAAATTAAATATTTTATTAATAAATATGATATAAAATATTAAAATAAAAAATTTTATTTAAAAATTTTATTTAATGTATAATTATTATTAGTAATAAAATATTTATTAGAGGGTAAAGTTTTTGAAAAATTTTTGATTTTTTTAAAATTTTTTTGATTTTTTTTAAAAATTAAAATTTTAAAAATTTTCAAATTAGTCCCTATATTTTTCAAAATTTCTGATACTAACTGATATATGGCCGCTATTTATAAAGTATGCCGGTATCGTTTTTTGGTCGGTACAATACGTACCGCCTGATACTGGCCGGTACGGTACAAAATTTATAAAGATGGTTTTATGCCCCTTTTATTCTCTGTCGGTCTTTTCCCTTTTTCATCCTCTAATTAATGTTATTTCGCCTTTTTATTTTCAGCTCTCTGTCACTCCCTTCTATTGGACTTGAGATTGATATACTTCATAGGAAGTTAGCATATGATATCCTCTTTAAACCTCCTAGCCAAGGGACTCAAGTATCTAAAATACTCCCCTACATCAAAATTTCATACACTCTTTTTAACCAACCTATTGAAGTCGAAAAGCTAGGACCATCGGCTATGATCCAACCCTAATTTAGGGATATTTGCTCTACTCGCTTCAATAAAGTTGACATTTGGCTACTTAATACAATATGTTTGTTTTCTTTGCCTTCATATTTTCTTCCATTAATCTTATTAGAAAGCAAAGATAGTAGAGCAAAAATAAAAACACATCATAATCAAGGGATAAAATCATTTGTAATTGTCCCAAATGAATATCTAGGATTTTTGTTTGCAAGTTATAATTACATCAATAAATGCTACATTATTTATTGTGCCTTGTACTTTTCTTTCACAAAAAGAGTTAGGAGGAACTACTTGAATAAGAGAGTGATATGATCACACTATACAAAGTGACTCATTGTAAGGAAAGATAAAAGGTGGATGTTAGAAGAAGTAAAAAGCAATTATATAAGTACAAAAATTTATTTAATTTTTTGGTTCATTTATAAATGTAGTAGTAAGTAACAATATTGGATTGAAATTTTTCTTAGCAGATATGGGCACTATATCAGATATCTTATTTGGTTTTATTTTATTTTATTATTTATTTACTTCTTAAATTTTATTTCTTACTCTTTTAGCATATCAGTTTTCATATCCACTCTTATAATTTGCATAACTTTTTATTGTCACATTCACACGTGGCTCTACTGGAAGCAGCGTCTCTATTATATAGGAGAAAGGCTGCGTACTATCAAACATTCCCAGATCCCGCTTTTTTGCAAGATTTCGGACTGAGTGATGATGATGATGACGACGACGATAATGAGAATAAGATGTAAGAGTTGTTAGAAAAAATTTTATCTGAGGGGAATGAGTTTAGTGTAGAAGACATTTACAATACCATACTTGGCATACATTCTGATTATATCAAAGGTCTTGACTATGACCCTAAGCCAAATGCTTTAACCTCATCAAATAAAATAATCATTCAATAATTTAAAGAGGAAAAGAAGGCACTTAAAATTGTATTACAAGAAACTCGAGCAAAAATAGCAAAATATGATATGTTAGTCAGAACATTACTTGGCCTGAATTATTACAGAAATGAAAACGAAGCAAAGGATATTAATTATATCTCTTATATTATTTTCTTTCAATTCATATTTGTATTATAATTTAAATTTAATATTTTTTTCTCATATTACATATTGATGAAGATGCAACTACTGGGTTATTATCTCCTAAATGGTAAAGTTATGTACTGTTTGCTTTAATTAGAACATATTGTTTCAATACTCACATTATTTTTAGTATATTTTAACTAAACTTTTTTAATTATTACGAGTTCATCGACATGTACAATATAGCTAGTCATTCTATTTATGTTCTAATTTTTTTGTGATATGAGTATTTATAATTTGTAAATCGGTCTATTTATTTATTATTTTGTGTATAAGAATTGTTAAAGTTGTAACTAAAATCTTGTATAGAAAATTTTTTTGTTAGTGTAATTTGATGATATTTTACTTTTTATATACTATGCTTAATATTTTGAATTAATAATATTTTTATACAATTTATTTATATAATAAATTTATAATAAAAATATATCAATATATTATACACAATAATATAGAATAAAAATGTAACAAATAATTATTCTAAAATTATAGAACAATTAATTAAAACTAAATTTGAAAAACCCAACTATACATCAAACTAAACAAAAAAAAGGGGGGAGGAGGGGACGACATGCGGGTATGTCGGAACATCATGACTATCATGCCCCTTAGAAAGATCAAAGACTAACTCTAGAAAATTGGTCATGTATACTTCAGAATACGGGGTGTTCTGTTTTTTAATTTGAGGCTTTCGGTCTTACAATTTGATAATTAATTTTGAGTGTTAAACTTTCTGTGTCAAGGCGTCACATCTGACAGAGGACTCGATGATAAAAGACTGCAAGGGAGTTAAATTATAGGTTGCATTTTCTTAAAAGAAAAGTAACATTATAGAGAGTAAGAAAGAAAGGGTAATTGTCACTCCACTCGGTAAAGTTAAAGCATTTTCTAGCAACTGATATGAGCCCTTAAACTGGATTGATTGATTAAAATGGATTGTGGCAAATAAAATTAAGTTCTGGGAGTTTTAGTCATCAAGAGCTCATTCAAAATTGTCTGAATTAAAGTAAAATTCTTTAAGAATCCTTCAATAAATAAGTTCATTTGATTAAAATTGTGTTGATGTTAACGGAGTGATAGTTGACTTGACTATTAAGCCGTTAAGATTGCTTTATTTTCGTTGTTCGGTGATTCTTGTATACCAAGCATCGGTAAGCTTAAAACTACGATTCTCTTCTCTGTTCAACGAATTTATTAAGGATTGAACTGCTTCTTATTGACAGTTGGTAAGTCAATGATTCTATGCTGTAAATTAATTAGAGAGAATATTTTATTATATTTAATTAGTAATGATTTAAAAAATTCTTTTGTCACAATGAATTGATAATTATAAATATGAATTATTAATTGGTAAAAATAATTGTTATTTGATTTAAAAAGTAAACACTATATTCATATTCTATGAGAACATCGGATGACAAAAGGATTAAAGTATATATCATAATAATGCATTGATATGTTGAGTTAAATTATTTTAACATTTATAACATTTGGGTGCTTATGACATGTTACACTCTATTCTGTAGATATCGTTAGAGGCCAGATGCTTGGATAGTTCGTGGTTAACTCCTTAAAAAAACTTTCGATTGGAATTCAAACTAGGTACAATTCAATTATTTTTATAATTCTTATTTTTCAAGTTATTAAATTATTGAGATCCAATCAACAAGGCATAAAATTTTAATTTTCTGCTATGCTTGTGATTTGACCATAACTGGTTTTTCAACAATAGTATCAAAATCTCCTTTAATTGTTTAACTTGATTATTATTGATTTGATAAAAAAACCCTAAAACTATCAATTAGGGTTTGTTTTAATTTATTGAAAATTAAATCCAATTATCCATGTTTTCTGTTTTCCGTTTTCTACCTCCCATACGTGTCTGTTTAATTTGTGTTAAAACTAAATAGCATGCTCCCATTCTAGATTTGTTTTGTGTTAAACTAAATTGCATGCTCCCATTCTAGATTTGTTTTTGCTTGCTTGATTTGGTGCTAGAAAACACAAAATCGCACGTCCCCCAGCTTAGTTTCGAGAACGCCAGAAGATACCTCCCACTTTTTTTTGTTTATGGAAATTGTTCTTAATATTCATCCGTGCCAATTTAGTTTATTGTGTTTTGGAAAACACTTTTGCATGCCCCTAGTTTTTTGTTCTAAACAGATTTTGCATTTTGGTGTTCTGTATATGTGATGGTTATGCAATGGGATTGAAATGAGTTTGTCGTTTTTGATTGGGACAAAGTTGGCGGCTCCTTCGATGGACTTTCAATGAACTGGTGATGATTATCGCTACTGGTGAAGGGCAAAACACGCCTAGTAAGACGCGACGGAGGAGGTCTCCCAAAAGAGAAGAATAGATCGACATCTGGAGTTGCAAAGTGGGGACGGGGAGCAGTAAAACGCATGCGGCACGAAGTAGTAGGAGGAGGTGGCGGTGACGAAACGCGAGAAAAACTCAAAAAGTCCAAAATAGTGGGGCGTGTGTCCATAGGGAATCAACATCTGTGGATAGACGCTATTGGTGCTTGTGCTACATGCCCCAATCAATGCCAGAGTTGACTGAGGCGTAAAAGTGTCCGCGTCGGACAATCCCTAATTTAATTTTTATGTTAATTTTATAGGTTTTAAGCCTTTCTTTTTAATTAAATTGATTTAATTGAGATTAAATTGGTTTAAAGTCTTAATAGAATTTAAAAAGTGTTTTTCTAATTGCTTAAAAATTGTTTTCAAAAGATTATTTTTATTTTTTAAAAATAATTTGAAATTTAGTTTAATTTTTCAAAGAGTTGAATTATTAAATTAAATTAGTTATCAAATCAATAATTAAAATCAAGAAAATATTTTAAAGAATTTCTTTCATAATTTTGATGATGTTAGAAATTATCAATATAATGAACTTATATTATTTTTATGAGACCTAAAATTTTGAAATTATAAATTCCTCAATTAAATATTAATTACACATTAAGAACATGATACTTGTCTTTTATTATGTAAGAATAAAAACAGAGTTCTACTTATTATAAGGCTTATTGAGAAAATTTAAGATCACTTTAACCCAAATATATTTTATCTTAAATTAATGGGTTCTACTTAACTACATTTGTATGATTTGGATGAGCAAACTTATAATCATATGAATTTAGAAGTAGAGTTAGGAATAAAATATATAGGATACATTTTAGCAAAGAGTTATCATCTAACGGATCTAGGAATCACATAAGATGTGATTGATAAAGGTTGTTTTCTACCTAATTTGAATTTAGTTAGTTTGTTGAGCAATCTCAATGTTAACTATGTCTAAATGGGATCCTATCCATTAGAAAATTATTTGATAATTTGTCGATTTAATTTTGAGGGCTATCATTTTGAATAAAACGGTATAAGAGTAACCAAATATTTATTAAAGTCATTATTTTACTTGATTTTATGGCATAAACTAATGCTTGCTCTTTTATATCTTTTAAGGATTAGTTTCGAAGCTTAAGAATTACTTTTAGGCCAGAAAAGAAATTGTATATTCTTAACACTCCATTTCCACTAGAGTCTAGTACAGATGCATCTGATGAAGTTTAAGAGCCATATCAACATCACATTGATGCTGAATAAGCTAAATATGTGATATTAGCTAACTTATCTCTTGAGGTTCATAAGCAGCGTGAAAACATGGATGCTTCAACTATAATTATGCATCTTAAGGAGTTGTTTGTTCACAAAGTAAGGTGGGAAGTTATGGGACTTCTAAAGCATTATGTAAATGCAAGATGGCAAAAGCACCTTTAATTGAGTTACATCTACTGAAGATGATTGGCTATATTAAAAAATTAAGCCAATTTGGTTACATCATAAACTATGGGTTAAGCATTGATATGTTGCTTTAGCCTCTTACTTTGAGCTTTTCACAGTTCAGTATGAACTTTTATATGACTCAAAAGGATGTTTCATTGCATGAACTGTTGGATATGCTTATGAATGAAGAGGGATGCCTTAAGAAGGAATCAAGTTCAACTATTTTTAAGGATTCTTCTAGGAGAAATGAAAAGAGCTTGAAGAAGAATAAGAATTAAAAAAAGATGGCTTTTACTAAAGTAGCAAAAGATAGGGTTAAGGAAAAGGACATTGATAAGGGAACATATTTACATTGTAGAGACCATAGATCCTAGAAGAGGGACTTCATAAAGCTTTTCTTACTACCTTGAAAGATAAGAAACATAAGAAAGCTACTTCTTTAAGTATATTTATGATTAAGATTAATCTTTCTACTTCTATTCCACATTCTTGGGTATTAGATACTGGATGTGGTTATCATATTTCTAATAACATGCAGATGTTAACAAGGAGTAGAACGTTGATAAAAGTTGAAGTAGACCTACAAGTTGGCAATAGAGCAAGGTTATTGCATTAGTCGTAAAAACTTGTAGTATAACTTTGCCTTCTGGCCTTAAACTAGAACTAGATAATTGTTATTATATTCCAGTTATTACTAGAAACGTTTCCATTTCTTATCTAGATTTGAATGCATTTGTCTTTATTATTAAGAATAAGACTTTTTTATAAAGACATATTTATTATCAATATGGATTACCTACAAATGGTTAGTATGAATTAGATCTTAAAAGGCCAATCATTAATATAAATAACAAGAAAAGAAAATTAAGTGACCAAAATCTATTTTATTTATGACATCGTAGGTTATGTCATACCAAAAAAAATAACAAAGTTAGATAAGGAAGGATGTTTGGATCCTTTTAATTATAAATCATATGAAACTTATAAATCTTGTTTTTTGAAAAGATGACCAAACTAACCTTTAGTGGAAAGGAAGAGTCTGCTAGTGAGTTACTGGATCTTATACATTCAAATGTTGATAGCCCTATGTCTATTGGCACTAGATGTAGATACTAATATTTCATTATGTTCATAGATGATTATTCCAGATATGGTTATATATAATTAATAAAACAAAATTTTGAATCATTTGAAAAGTTCAAAGAATTTTGGCTTGAGGTTGAGAAATAAACTAGTAAGAGTATTAAGACACTTATATTTGATTGAGGTCATGAATACTTGGACTATGAGTTTCTTGGTTACTTAAAATAGAATGAGATTCTCTCATAATGGACTCCTTCTAGAACTCCACAACATAATAGACTGTATGAGAGTAGAAATCATACTTTATTAGATATGGTACGTTATATGATGAGTCATGCAATCTTTCCTATCTCCTTTCAAGGATATGCTTTTGAAACTGCTGCCTACCTTCTAAATAACGTTCTATCTAAATTGATTGACAAGATATCATATGGGATGTAGATTGGTAATAGAACAAAGTTATCATACCAAAAGATTTAGGAATGTGACTTTTATATGAAGCGTGCAACATCTGGTAAGCTCCAAACTAAATTAGATAAATACAAATTTGTGAGATGTTATAAAAAGAATTTAGATATCAATTTTACCATCCTCTTGAACCAAATGTGTTTATCTCAAAACATGCTACATTCTTAAAAAGATAATTTATTGTTAAGGAAAGATAATTTATTCTCAAGGAAAGTAGTGGGAGTGAGGAACAACTTAAAGAAGTTCACAATTTACATCCAGATGGACCAGGAACCTTAAATTGATACATATGGTGTACAACTAAGGGTTTAAGTGACATGTAGTCCATGATGCACTAGTAAGACACATTGTCCCCTCATTAGATTATATTTATATATTGAAAAGGGGAAGGGCAATGTATCGCTCATAAATGATGAGCCTACTACTTTTAAAGAAACAATGTTACACATTAATTCTTTCTATAAGATCTGAAATGAAATCCATAGACACTAACTAAGTATAGACTTGGTGGATCGTCCTAATGGTATTTTACCTATTAGAGTAAGTGGGTTTTTAAGAAAAAAACTAACACTGATGGTAATGTACATATGCAAAAAGCAAGGTTAGAGGCTAAAGGTTACAAACAAAAATAAGGAGTTAATTTTAGTGAAACCTTTTAACTAGTAAATATGTTTAAATACATAAGGATCTTATTGGCTATAGATACTTACCCATGATTATTAAATCTGGCAGATGGATGTCAAAGCAACATTTCTCAATGAGAATTTACTTAAGGATGTGTATATGACACAACCTAACGGGTTTGAATCTAAGAGTTTTTCTAATAAAGTATGTAAGTTACAAAAGTCTATATATGGACTTAAAAAAGAGTTACAGAGTTGAAATATCCATTTTGATGACATAATAAAAATTTTTGATTTTATAAGAAATATGGATGAATCATATGTTTATAAGAAGGTTAGTAGGAGTAGTTGCATTCCTAGTGCTATATATGAATGATATATTGCTATTATAATTGATATACCAATGCTCGAATCTGTAAAGATTTGGCTATCCAAGAACTTCTCTATAAAGGATATGGGAGAAGTAGCCTATATTATAGGAATAAAGACCTATAGAGATAGATCAAAGAAGTTGCTTGACTTATCCTAATCCACGTACATAGACAAACTGTTAAAGAGGTTTAGCATAGAGAATTCCTAGAGGGCATTCTTTCCCATGTTGCATAAGATTTCTCTCTCATAAAGTATGTGTCCTAAGATATAAAAAGAGAGATAAAAATAGATTATGTTCCATATAATTCAACAATTGTATCAATCATGTATATGATGCTTTATACTAGATCATATGTTTCTTATACTTTGAGCATAACGAGTAAGTTTCAAGATAATCTTAGTGACGGTCACTGGAAGACTACGAAAAACATTTTATAATGCTTGAGAAGGACTAAAGATGTTTTATTAGTTTATGGAGGAGCTGAATTGAGAATTTAGAGGTATTCAAATGCTAGTTTCAATTAGATCCTAATCATAGTAGATCATAGTTAAGGTAAATCTTCACTCTAAATGGTTATGAGGTAAGTTGGAAGAATTCCAAATAACTAGCCATTGCAGATTATATGAATGAGGCGTAGCACAATTCATTGTTAGAGGCAGTAAAGGAAGCAGTTTGCATCAAGAAGTTTATCATTGAATTTAGAGTAGTTCATAGCATTGTTGAGCTAATAGTATTATCCTATGACAACAATGGCGCCATGGCATATGTAAAGAAATCTAGGTCTCATCAACTATCCAAACATCTACTTAAGAAGTTTCACTTGATTAGGGAGATAATGGAGTAGAAAGACATATCATTAGAGCAAGTTCTCATTAAAGAGAATCTTATAGATTCTCTTATTAAGTCATTATCTTAGAAGAGACGTGATCAACATATGAATGGATATGGTATTAGATAATAAACGATTACTTTAGTACAAGATGGGATATTGATGAAATGGTAAAACTAGCACACATTATATTTCTTTCTTATGAAGAAAGTAATTTATCTTATTATTAAATTACAAAGATACTTAAGCAAATGTATGGGTGCTTGCTAAAGAATAAGTTCACTAAACTAACCTGATTATGAGGATCCCAAATGAAATATTTCTTATATTTCTGTGGATTTCCTCATTATGATGGTTGTATAATTATTCCTTATACTTAAGATTACTGGAGTATCTCATATGGGAATTGTTGTGCTTTGATGCTATTTATGACCTATTCCAATTAGGGTATCTCAGTCGGTAGCACTTGAATAAAATATGACCTATATAGAAATAGATGAGTAAGTTAATAAAGGATTTGTCACTTTAAAGTACTTAGAGAGAATGTTCCATTATTTTTGATTAGTAATGATTTAAGAAATTCTCTAGTCATATTGAATTGACATTTGAAAAGGTATTTTTAAATATTAATTATAAATCAATTACTAATTAGCAATAATGAACATGATTGGATTTAAAGGAGTAGAGATATGTAATTAGAACATTGGATGAAAAAATAATTAAATCGTACATCATAACCATGTATAAAAAGGTTAAGTCAAACTATTTTGACATTTTTAATATTTTAGTGGTCAAAACGTTGCTAGACCTCAATCTTGATCTATGATTATAAATTATTTAATTAAAGAATGAAAGATAAATAAAAATTAAAGAATTAAAGATGAATTGAAAGGAATTTTAATTTATCTAATTCTAGTTATGACTTATAATTATAATTTATAATCATTGCTAACATATTATGAACCTAATATATCGCACATAAAAAGCATTTGAAAAGAGAAAAATCAATTTAAATTAAGCTAGATTTAATTGTGAAGTTTTAGAAACTTCAGGGATCAAATACAAGATATTTGATTTTATTGAAATTAAATATTCTAATTATGAATAGTATGTTTTCTATTTATAGGAAGTAAACGTAAAGGATTTAGCACTCATGCTTATTTATTCTAAAAAAGGTTAGTTTTTTTCTCTATTTTGTGAATATTGATCGTGTCGTTCGAGCTTTAAAATTTATAAGCCCTCAAATACCGCAAGTGCACGGGTCACGATTGTAGTATAAAAGGTGTCTATCCCACGAAGAGGGGGACTAATTTAATTCTGTGCTATCTAAGGCTAAGGAAATTGAAATAATGGAATTAAAGTTCACAAGAAAAGTAAATTTGAGAATTTGATTGGAAAGAGTTGTAATTCAGAAAATAACATAAAAGAAATGAAATTTTAGCAATGTAGAAACACAATGGAAATCAAACAAGAGAAATTAACCAAGTTATGAGAAAGGAGATTTTACCTATCATTAATGCTAACCTGGTAAATTATGTGTTAATGGGTGTCAGTTCTAAACGATCCTAGGGCTGATTACTCTCTTTCGATTTGTGATCATTAACCATAATTTATAAGCCCTAATTGGATTATGAAATTTGTAATATCTCAATTAACAAAAGACTCACATTCTTAATTAGATCTAAAGCACTCTAATAAACTATCGGGTCTTACACAGGATCTCTCTCTGCAGAATTACCGATCTGATTCATTACAGATTCTATTGAATCGCCTAACTCTTATTAATCCATTCCATTTGCTTTTTATTTAGTTCACCCTCTCAGTTTATTACCAAATTTTGCAAGAAACGTAACAAATCACAATACCCAATTCAATAACATAAAATCAACACTGATAACATTAAATCAAAATAAAATCTTGAAGGAGAGTTTAGAACATCATCAATATTCCAAATCCTATCATCATATTTTCCATCTTAATTCTATACATAAATAAAATCGAAACGAAAAGGAAATATAACTTGAAATAGACGATGGAAGGTAGCGACGTAAGAAAACCTCCTAATCTAGGACGCACGTCGATTCAACTTCGTCTTCCTCTTCCTTTTTCTTCTTTCCCTCCCTCGATATTCTCCCTTTTGGGTTTCAATGGTGACTACCTGAAAACTCCTCTTTTTCTCTGCCTCTTTATGTTCTTTTTATACTCTTTCGTATTTTAGGTAACCCTAGGGTTTTTCTGGGGTATGAAAGGTTTAAAAAATCCCTCGAAAAATGAAGTTCAAGAGTGTCTTTGCGTCTGCGCATCTGCGCATCTGCCTAACACAGGTCACAATCATGACCCTGCAGACCACGATCGTGGCTCACATCTGAGCCTTTTGTCATGATCGTGGGCCATTGTTTGAGCTTCTGTTACGATCGTGGCATGTAGGCCACGATCGTGGGCCAAACTTGAAGCTTCTATCATGATTGCGGTCTACCTTCCACAATTGTGGGCCTATGTTGTGGCATATATTCCCTCCGAAACTCCTCCGCTCTTCGATATTGACCCTGAAACACTAGCAAACACATCAAGGTACCTAAAAAATATAATATTTAAGCTTAAAGACTTGTACGAACCTATAAAACACTTAAAACACAAGTAAATCACAAACTAACACAATTTTAACCTAAACACATGCCAAGTGATCGAATTAACGGCTAAACACATATCAAACTATTCCCTAAAACAACGATGTAATTTACACTTATCAGATATCGTTAGATCCTGGAAGCTCGAACAGCTTATGGGTAATACCTTGTAAAAGGATCCAGTAAGAATTCAAATCAGGTCCAATTTAATTACTTTTATGATTAATGTTTTTAAAGTTATTTAATTAATGAGATTTGATCAATATAAAATTTTAATTTTTTGCTTCTCCCATGATTTGATTACTATTAGTTTTCAACATTGCATTATATATTTCAATGGAAGAAAAATGTCCTTTTACCTAAATTATCAAATTCTTTTCCTGTGTAATCTTACGATATCCTATATTTAGACAAGCAGTATGTCACATCCATATCATAAAAGGGTTCTAATTTATTTTATTTTCTTTAATAATCAAACTTCCTAATTTCATTAGGCATGAGTTCATTTATATTACTAGTAAAATGTTATTTCATCCTCTACAAAATTACAATAAAATCAAATAAATAGTATAATTATATAAACACTTCATAATGATACAAAAAAGAAGATATTGATTCTTAGTAGTCAGTTTATCATAAAACTTACAAATACATAATCATTTCTATAGAATTATACTATTTTAATACGTAGTAATTTCTTGAAGTATAGGTGTACGACATGACCACATAATCATAATAATGTGATAATTCAATCAGAATAAAAATCAAGATTAAGTGGTTAATAATTATGGTTATTAATGAACTTGTGCTTTAATGACAATCATAATGCTTGATTCTAAAGTAGATGCCTTGCTTAAAACTTGATATGAAATATGACAATCAAACTTATGTCTTGATGTAGGTGAAGCTTATGTTAGAGTGTTATTGATACATTATTAGGCATGATTATTTGTGAACATAGGTAGTGAACTTACTACTTGTTTTTATAAACCAAAATACTTTTTGAAATAAAAACTAATCTTCTGATTCATGAGCAATCATGAGTAAATTTTTTTCCCTCATATAGTGTAATACTCACGTTTTCATTATTTTCCCCCTCCCATAAAAAAGAAAAAAATAATAGAGTCGACTACCTAGCATCAGTAGCAGTTAGCATGAGTAAAGTCTAGACAAGGTCGAGCAAAGTTGTCTAATTGATCTCATTCTTCACATATATTTGAAACATTATGTCTTTGAATGTCAAAGTTGCTATTAGGGGGATTAGTGTTTTAATGAACTTAAAAATTGAAATAATTATATGGTTATCTAGTTAGATTTGAACTTTTGTACTCTCGATGATGGGATTACACTTAGACTACTATGGTGAATGAATGAATGAATAATACCTATTTAGACTTAAATTATCTTATTAATTGAATGGTAACTAGATGGATAGAATGTACAAACATTCTAAATTATGTGCATTTATAAGGTTAGCTTAGCAACTAAGTATCAGGTTAACACTACACGGTCTACCCTAGGCCTTGTTAAGGTGGGGGGTATGATAAGTTGGTATTAGAGCTTGGATTAGAATGATGCATTTGTAAAATGCCTCCAAATTGTCTTAATCAACATTATTGGATAAGCAAGAGTAATCTGATTGAAAGAGTTTGGTAGAAAAGAATATAAGTGTTGAGGATATGATCATTAAGTGGAAATTAATTCTATTGTTATACTTAACTATTTGGTGTATAATCTTGAGTATAAGAATTTTCCATATTGAATTTTAGGCCAACTATTGAATTATATTTGTGAATGATTATAAATGTGTAGTTGAAGAAGATTCCCTAAAAAAAGGATTATTAAAAAGTAAGATATTAGGTAAATATGTGGTGGTGGATGTGTTAGGTATAAGTTCGAATTTAATTAATTGATTTTGGTGATTACTTGTCTTATGAATGATCAATGTCATAATTACTTGTAATGAGGATATGTGATATGACAGTAGATTTTAAATGAGATATTTTCTTAAAGATTATGGAGAGTAGTTGAGGTAAGGATTAGCTTAAATGCTAGTTGGTTATATTGATTATAATGCCCCAGGTTATGTTATTAATGTTAATTGGTGATGTCGATTAAGGATATTAATTATATGTTGGGAAGATATTAGGGATGGGAATGAGTTAAGGTAATTGAGGAAAATATAAGTGGTTAATAAAGGCTAACTAGAATAGGGAGTAATTGGGATGATCAATTAACATGAAGTGATAATATGATAGGTCATTAAAGTGATCTATAAGGAAAAGATTAGTATAAAAAATGGCAAGGTAAG
Source organism: Erythroxylum baracoense (assembly GCA_025629805.1). Taxonomy (NCBI): domain Eukaryota; kingdom Viridiplantae; phylum Streptophyta; class Magnoliopsida; order Malpighiales; family Erythroxylaceae; genus Erythroxylum; species Erythroxylum baracoense. Next base: position 7,648,392 of record JAOTAY010000007.1, on the reverse strand, counting down.
AATTAAGAAAAGAAAATGATTGGCTATAAGGAAAGTAAAAAGTTTAAGGAAAAGTATAGCATTAGTGGTGAATTTTACGTCATAGTTAAAGGAAGAGTGTAATGTAAATTGTAGTTAGTAAATAAATCTAGGTATGGCTAGGGGAAGTGATGAGGTATAATGGAATTATGATTGGGTGATAACGTGGGAAGTTAAACCTATACAAAATTATTTATTAATGTGAGAATATAAGATATACTCAAATGGAATCAAACATTAATTGATATCAGGGATACAGAGTGATGTTAAATTTATAAATAAGATTTTTGGATTAAATTAAATGAAGATGATTACTATTAAAAACCTGTTGGTGATGATGAATAATATTTTAAAGTTAAGGTTATATAGTAAAAATCTTAAGGGTAAATAATAAATGGACTCGAAGGGTGAATATTATGAAGATAAATAATAGATTTTAATTGAATAAAGATATATAGTAGATTAATTAGTAAGGAAGTATATATGAAAGAATAGTTACAAACTACTCGAAAGAACTTTAAGATGATGAATTAGAATCAAAGTGAGATTGAAAGACCATATTGGGGGAATAATATTGGATAGATGGGAAGTATTTAAGTGCTTAAAGAGGAAGTTAATTATAATAAAAAAGAGTGAAAATTTATGGATGGTCATAGGCAAAGGGATCAAATGTGTGACTATGTTATAGATACTAGATAGAGATACTTAAGGAATGATGATTGATGATGAGTTTCAGTTAGATTGAGTAGTAACGATTAAGAGAAGAGATAACCAACAAATTTAAAACAACTAGGGTAATTGGAATGTAAAGTTAATTAAGATTTAGAGTAAGATACAAAAATTATTATTTAAAGATTTGGTAAATGAAAGATGATAAGGGTTGTTTAAAGAGATAAGTGAATGATGTATGATTGAAATTTGATAATGATTTTGTAATGTGTGAATGCATAAGGATAATTAGAGGTATGATCCAAATGGAGAGATGATACATGTAGATGGGAGTCTTCTTTTAAGGAGTCATATAGGCGGATAATAATTGGTCTTAGGAGGAGAAATAAAAGTTAGAATGCGGAAAGGATTAAAACGTGTAAGAAACAAGAATATATGTTGTTTACATGCTTATAAAGAAGGGTTTGGACAAATTTTATCATTTAGGGATAGGACCAGTGTTATGGATGTTTCAAGCATAATTAAGTCCTAAGAGTTTATTGTTTGGGAGCTTAATTTAGGGCTTATAGGAATTGAATAAGAAAATAATTCAACATGAAAAATGTTGATTTAAGTATGAATGATTTACGGGATAAGTGATGATAAATGGAATTTTTATGTGAGTTATGGTTAAGGAAGGTATGTTTTAAATGAAATTGCAATTAGTCAAAATTGTCTTATGGATATAAAGTTAAATTTATGTTGTTTTGTAGCTATGACTTATCGAAAGGGAAGTGGAAATGATTTGAGATTCGATAAATGTATTTGATAGCAATTGGGGGGGAAGGATGATTTGAAATATTTTTTATTTCTAATTAATGTTGCATTTTAAACGTGATGAGGTAAATTTATGGTATTTGATTTGATTTTATAAACTACAGATTATTAGATAAATTTAATAAATTGATTCAATATTTTCCATCAGTTTTATCCTAAGTAATTGTTTAAGGATTGAGGATATTTTGGGAATGTTTCACAAGAAACAAAATTACAGTACTTTGAATTAAATAAGATGCTATGTCATGATTTGAAAGGTGTTGACTATGTATTTTTTTTAATTGTGTTAAGAATGAAATAAATGTTTGAGTTTTTGAGTACAGCAAAATATTATGTTTAGTACTTATAGTCTAATTTATATTAATTGATGTGATGTCCTTAAGAGGATTTTACCAAGATTTGTTAAATAAATTATAATTTTATCTGTGCATATGTATATTTGGGATGATGATTCTGTAATTATCTTACGAAATATTACACTCTTACCTTTAGAGAGTACCAAATATAAATTTCAAGGAAAAAATTTTATTAATAGAGGGAGAATTGTCACATCTTAAATTTTTATTTAGTTTTCTCAATTACTATTTGGTCCCATTAATTTATATTTTTCTTATATAATACGCTTTTTTCTTTTATTTTTATTCTTAAACTTGAATTTTTAAGAAGTTTGCATTTTGATGCTTAGAAAAGGAAAATTTTGATTTTTGTTAGAATTAGTTTAATAAGGAGACATTTTGAGAATAATTGATGGAAAATAGGAATAAATTTGGTTACTTGAAATTTTTAGAGAAGTAATTAAGAAAAATCGATGCTAGTGAATAAATTGAAGAGGACTGCGTTAGAGATGAAATAAATTGTAATTATTGGAGAAAATTATTTTGAGGTCATTGGTGTTCTAATTATGTGTTAAAATAAGTCGATATACATGACAAAAAAATAAAGACAAAGGTGGATGAACAAATAAGGACATAGAGTAACGTAAGTAATAGAAGGCTTACTAAGGGCATAACAAATTTCACACTATAGGCATGGATGATATATATATATTTAAATATGTTATTTAAGGTTTAAAATTTGAAAAATAGGGGGATTTAGGGTGGGTGATCGTGATGTCGAGCTTTATAAATTTATAGCCCTCAAATATCGCAAATGCACAGGTCGTGAAATATAATATGTGAAGGGTCAATCCCACGAGGAGGTGTGAACTAATCTAATCCTAAGTTATTTAAGGCTAAGAAAATTAATAAAATGAAAATAAAAATTGCAAAGAAAAGTAAATACGAGAATAATATTGGTAGGAATTTAATTTATAAATGTAACACAAAAGAAGTTGGAATTGAGCAACACAAAGTCACACTGAAAATTAACTAAGAGAAATTACCAAATTATGAGAGAGGAGATTCTTCCTATCATTACTTCTAACCTAGCCATTTATGTGTTAATAGGGTGTCGATTCTAGACTACTAAAGGGGGAAATCACTCTCTCTCGAGTTATAATCAAGCACCCTAATTCATTAACCCTAATTAAATTAAGGAATTTGCAATCTCTCAATTAACAAAAGACCCACAATTCTAATTAGATCTTAAGCCCTCTAATAAACAATCGAGTCTCACACAGGATCTCTTTCTATATAATAACGAACTAGATTGATCGCATGGTCAATTAGATCGCCTAACTCTCATTTACCTGATCTAATCAATTTTATCCAATTTACCCTCTTGGTTTATTACCAAAATATGCAAATACTACAATCAATCACAACACCCAATTACAATAACACAATAATAACTAAATTAACATTAAATCAAGGTCAAATCCTAAAGAAAAGTTAAAACATCTTAATCAAACCCAAATCCATACATATATTCATATTCATCTTCATATTCAAAGAACATAACAACAAGATGAAAGAAATATAGAATAGAATGGGGATCTAGACACCTCGGGAGGGTAGCAGCTGCGAAGACCTACTCCTTTCTCCTCTTTCTCTTCTTCTCTCTCTCTTCTTTCTCTGTCCTTGAGGGTTTTCCAAAAGTGGCCCTTAGGGGCATGATCGTGGCCAAGATTTTGGCCTTCTTTCATGATCGTGGCACTTCCATCATCCTTCTGTGGCCACGATCGTGACCCTGGGTTAGCTCTGAGTCTTTTTTGAATCTTCTCTATTTTTCACTCTTTGCCCTGAAACACTAGTAAACACATTAAGGAACCTAAAAAATACAGAATTGAAGCTCAAAAGCACACTCTAACCCATACAACAATTAAAAAATAAATATCTACTAACTAACACAATTCTAACCTAAACATGTACTAAACAATTAAATTAACAACTAAATACAAACTAAACTATCCACAAAAACACGATGCAATCTATAACTATTAGCATCCACACACTTAAGCGTTTGCTTATCTTTAAGCAAAGCACAACATGTACACAAATGTAATAATGGTGCATTGGCATCAAACTTCACGAAATGAATTTTACTTCGAACACTATCCCTCAAGTTGTTCTAATTTATTAACATGCGAAATCTGCATCTAAGTACCTTGGACTAAATATACAACTAATCTAGACTTTAATGTTAAGTTTATTCACCCATATCACTTGCACACAAACATTGATCATGATTCGGTCAATAAAAAATGTAACTATCCCTAAGTAAGTTTTCATGAAAATTCAAGCTTTTTACAAAGATCGATAGTCTTATTTAATAAAACACTATTTTTTTTATTTTGACTGACATGAACCTAGCCTTTTTATACAAAGGAAAACAATTGTGATGAATGTCGATTCAGTTACTCAACTAGGTCATGTTTTTATTAAGCGGTATGGATGGAATGTCACTATAGCCTTTTGACATGAAGACACACATTTGTGATGTGTGTCTATCAGGTTACTCAGCTACATCATATTCTCAACTAGCTACTTGCTCTATTCATAACCTGAAGGCCAACGAAATAGTTAATTGCTTATGAGTTACACAATTTTTTTCTTTAATTATTACCTACCTCATTTCTTTCACTAGTAATTCTCATGAAAAGGTACTAGTGATGCTAATTATTCGATTGACCTAAAATTATAAATGAATGTGACAAATTCCTAGGGTGAATAAACTAACATCATATCCTAATTAGCCTGCATATTTAGCCAAAGTAACCTAGGTCACTAATTTCACAAGCTAATAAATCTTCACAACCTAAAAGACTATATTCAAAGTTAAACCGATTCCATTAAGTCCTATCTATTGACACATTCGCACAAATCACATAATGCACCCTAAAGTAAACTACATGCAAAATTCACATTCAAAATAAAAGCATACAACATATATCCCTCCCCACACTTGGACAACATATTGTCTTCAATGTGAGAAGAGCAACAACAACACAAAAAGTGGGAATAAACATAAAATAACATGAAACATAAAGACAGAATTTAAAAAGAAAGGGTTAGAATACAAAATCAACAAGGTGATGGGGGTGGTGATGGTGATAGTGTCAGAGACCAAATTCACTTGCAACTGAGATTGCTTTCCTGTCTTATAATTGATTCAAAGAGAGAACGAGAATGAGTAATCCTCAACCATTCCAAATCATGAAAACTTTTTTTTTTCAGAATTTAAAATAATCTAACTACATACAATTTAAATCTAATGACTAAACGTGCTAATTTATGGTCATTAGCTTGACCTTACAACCGTGGAAACTCAACTGGATTCAATTATGAGTCTCTTGCTTCCACCGTTCTTTTCAACAAAAAACTGTTAACAAAATAAAGAATAACAAAACTCCCTGAATCTTCCATTGAATCTAACAATTTTTTCGGTAAGAAGGTGAAGTGTTCGCTTTCTTCCTCATTCACCATCATCTCCTTTGCTTCTTTTGCTTCGCAAATAGATATGTCTATATCTTTTTCAACCTCTACCATTACTGTCATCTATTTGTCCTGCTCTTGCTCCTTTAAATATGTGACTACATCAATTTGCACGAATGGTATGCTTAATAGGTAAGGGGGAGGAACATAAAGAGAGTCCTCATTCTTTTCTTCATCCTTTTAAAGCTTTTCTTAGTCCTCTACAAAGTGGGTTTTTGCTTGGTTTTCTAGTGGTTCTTCTAACTTTTTCCCACTCTCAAGTGTGATAGTCTCAACTTGCTCTTTTGGATATACTTCCATGTTGCTTGAATGACTTCCCACACTTCTTGTAGATAACACATTGGCAAGCTATTCCACTTGAATCTCCAGGTAGAGGATACAAGAGGTACAAGTCCTTGTTACTTAGGCGATTTGCCCTTCTAACCTCTTATAGGCCTCATTTATACTTACGAGCTTGTCTATGATCTTGTCCAGTTTGGAATCATAGTCATTGTATTCATCCCATTAAAATCCATGTGACTCTTGATTTTAAAACTAAATCCCAACATTGTTAGACCAATGAAAATTTAGGTGGTTCAGTCACCCTGAATTGCATATGTTTGAATAAGGATTGCTATCTTCCTGAACAACTTGTGCTCCATTTAAGTTAAATTGCTCCACATTGTTGTTTTCCTTTAAGAGACAATCAGTTGCGATATAGCTATCTTGTACACATAAATTACCGTTATGCTGAATTGCTTTAAATGGAGAGGAAGAGGTGGCTTTCAAGCTATTCAATTTCTTAGTTAGGTTGTTGATCTCAGTCTGTAATGTTGTCACTGAATTTGCAACATTCATTCCTTTTAGATCCTGAAAGGTTTGTTACTGTCTACTTCATTTTGATATCCAAAAAACAACTACAGTACTCCATCTCTTATAACAAATCATGTGCTGTTTTAACTGTTTTCCTCATGAATGATCCTCTAGAAGCTGCATTTATGGTACCCGTCATGGGTGGATTAACTCCATTATAGAAGGTTTGCAAAAGGAATTTGTTGGGTAGGTTATGATGAAGACAACTCCTTTGTAATTCCTTATAACGCTGCCACATTTCATATAAAGACTCCCCTTCATTTTGTTGAAAATTAATAGTTTTCTTTATTAATGCTGTTATCTTGTTTAGAGGGAAGTACTTAACTAGAAAAGCTCATACCAGCTACTCCCAACTTGTGACATTGGCTGGGTTGAAAGAATTTAACCATATTTTGGCTCTATCCCTAAGTGTAAAGGGAAAGAGCCTCATCCTAATAGCATCTTCCGACATCCCAATATATCAAAGATGTCACAAATCTCTAAGAAATTAATCAAATGAGCATTAGGATCCTCATTGGCTAACCCATAGAATTGCACGTTGGTTTGCAACATGTTTACCAGTGATGGTTTGATCTCAAAAATACTCGCTTGTATTAGTGATCATATAATCCCTTAATGATAAGCATTGAGCTGTGGCCTTATGAAGTCAATAAGGGTCTGTCGCTTCCCATGATGTATTTTCTCCACTATCATTCTTTCTATCTCTTCTTAGTGTTCAACTCTTAAGATTCCCCATTCTTGCTTAGGGATGTCCGAATTAACGTGTCTTATACCTTGCGTGCAAACTTTCATCTCTCTTTTTTTAACAACTTTTTATGATTGGGTACCACGATCATAAGAGATGGTAAAAAAAGCCATAGAATATAATAACTAAATTAATCCTACACCTCCCTGAAAACGATGCTAAAAACTTGATCGTGATGTCGAGCTTTACAAATTTATAACTCCCAAATACCATAAGTGCACGAGTCGTGAAATATAGTATGTGAAGGGTCAATCCCATGAGCAGGTGTGAACTAATCTAATCCTAAGTTATCTAAGGCTAAGAAAATTAATAAAATGAAAATAAAAATTGCAAAGAAAAGTAAACACGAGAATAAGATTGGCAGGAATTTAATTTATAAATGTAACACAAAAGAAAATAGAATTGAGCAACACAAAGTCATAATGGAAAACAATCAAGAGAAATTACCAAATTATGAAAGAGGGGATTCTTCCTATCAAATTATGAGAGAGGGGATTCTTCCTATCGTGAATGTTAACCTAGCCATTTATGTGTTAACAGGGTGTCAGTTTTAGACTATCAAAGGGGGGAATCACTCTCTTAAGTTATAATCACGAACCCTAATTCATTAACCCTAATTAAATTATGAAATTTGCAATCTTTCCATTAACAAAAGACCCACAATTCTAATTAAACTTAATCCCACTAATAAAGAATCGGGTCTCCCATGGGATCTCTTTGTATATAATAACCGACTAGATTGATTGTGTGGTCAATTAGATCGCCTAACTCTCATTTACCCGAACTAATCATTTCTATCCAGTTCACCCTCTTGGTTTATTACCAAAATATGAAAATACCACAATCAATCACAACATCCAATCACAATAACACAATAATAACTAAATTAACATTAAATCAAGGTCAAATCCCAAAGGAAAGTTAAATCATCTTAATTAGACCCAAATCCACACATACATTCATATTCATCTTCATATTCAAAGAAAAGAACAATAAGATGAAAGAAATACATAATAGAATGGGGATTCAGATGTCTCGGGAGGGCAGCAGCTGCGAAAACCCATTCCTTTATCCTTTTTCTCTTTTTTTCTCTCATCTTTCTCTCTCTTTGATTTCCAAAAGTTGCAGAAATGACACTCTCTTTTGGGTTACATCTCTTTCCTTTATATAATCCTTACAATTAAGGTAACCTTAGGGTCTTTTTCGGGTCTAAAAGGCCTGAAAAGTCCCTCTAAAACTGAAAATTGGAAGCATCCATACATCTGTCCATATGCAGGCCATGATCGTGGCTAAGATTTGGCCTTCTTTCATGATCATGGCACTTCCATCATCCTTCTACCATGATCGTAGCCTTAGGTTAGCTCCGGGTCTTCTCTGAATCTTCTCCATTTTCACTCTTTACCCTAAAACACTAGCAAACACATTAAGACACCTTAAAAATATAAAATTGAAACTCAAAAGCATTCTCTAACCTATAAAACACTTAAAACACAAATATCTACTAACTAACACAATTATAACCTAAACACGCACTAAACAATCAAATTAATAACTAAATACAAACTAAAATTCTCACAAAAACACGATGCAATCTACAATTATCAAGGGATTACTCTCTTAGAGGAGACTAAGAGGAAGAGAGAGTGATGAAAAAAAGGGAGGGGAGGAAGATGAAGACTGGATTTCTAACAATAAGTGACTCGAATTGAATTTGTTCCTAAATCCCTCTTAAAAAAAATTGTGATGATTTTAAATAAAAATTTACTAGAAATACTAATCTTTCAATGCTTTATATATGTATTCTCATTGGTTGTAAAAGGGTTTGAGGAAATATGGTTTAGTTTGTGCGATATATATTAATAAGTGTAGTTATTTTGTTTTGCATATGAATGATTAAACCATTTTACTCTAATTATTTTGAGCTAAGAGTTATAAGTGTAAAACATAAAATTTGTTGAATTTTATTCCCATAAAAGGGAAAGTACCCAATAGGTTAAGAGATATGGTCGAAAATTTGAAACTAGTAAATCTAGCAAGAATAAAGTTGAGTTTGGGATTATACTCATGATTTGAGTGCCCAGAGAAATGATATAAAAGTTTGTTAAAACATGAAAGTTTTAGTTTTATATATTGGGTAATTTTTATGATGTGATTCGAATAAATTCATAGTAGTCTGGGACATATAGTTGATTTACCATAGATTGTTTAGGTTATTAGGGCATCAACGTGTTATGTTGTTGAGAGCTAATTTTGGGGACTGTAAGAATTGAATTTGGGAAGATGTTCAACATAAAAATTATATCTGTGTGCGTGAGTATGTGTGTGTGATTGAGAGAGAGAGAGAGAGAGAGTAATAAGTGTGAAAAATTTTGTGGTTTATATCCAAATGATTTCAGGTTATGCTTGATGGGAATTTGTTACTTTATGAATAAATTTTATGATTGTTGTGAGTCATTGTGAATGTCCCATGAAAAGTTTTTTGTATATCTTGAAATGGATGGCGTAGGAAATATGTGAATGCTTACGAGAAAATTTTTAAGTTATCAATTTTGTTATGTATGAATATAGTCTTGATTATGAAATGTGGTGAAATTCTATAGCATATGTCTTGAACCTTTTGCTAGAGTGAAAATTGTGCTATTTGTTTGAAAAAGTGCAGTGAAGTGAAATGTTGTCCATGAAAAATTGATCATAAATGAGTTGATTAAATAAAATGAATAAAACAACTAAGTAAGGTGACTTAAGCAAATTTTCTTAAGTAAAGATCTAAGTGAGGTGCCTTAGGAAAAAGACGAAAGTGAGGTGGCTTAGGCAAAAGACCTAAGTGAGAAGACTTAGGCAAATTTCCTTAAACAAAGGCCTAAGAGAGGTGGCTTAGGTAAAAGACCTAATTAAGGAGACTTAGGCAAAATTTCCTTAAACAAAGACCTAAGTGAGGTGTTTTAGGCAAGAGAACTAAGTGAGGAGAGTTAGGCAATGAAATAAGGATCGCTAAGTTAAATAGTTAATGGAAATGAATAAAACTTAATGAAGGGCATGTGCAATGAAATTGAGCTACTTGGATGCTTTATGCTTGATATAGCATTGCTTTTTTAAAGAAATGCTATATTGTTAAGTGGTGGATGATTGTGCTTATTAATAAACTTATGCTTTAATAACTATGATGATGCTCAATTCTAGAATGGAAGTCTTGCTTAAACCTTGATATGAAATGTGGCAATTGACCTTATGTCTTGAAGTAGACGATGCTTATGTTGGAGTGTTATTGACACATTAGTAGGCATGGTTGTGTTAGAACATAGGTAGTAAACTTACAACTTGTTTTTATAAAACAAAATAGTTTTCAAAATAAAAATGCATGACTACTCAGAGGTAAAAATATTTTCCCTTATACAGTGTAAAACTCAAGTTTTCATTAATTTTCCCCTTCCCTAGAAGAAAGGAAAAAAATATTAAGTCAACTAACTAGCAACAACAACAACAATAAGCATAAGTAAGGTCTAGACAAGGTTGAACAAAGTTGTCTAATTGATCTCATTCTTCTCATGTATTTGGAACATTATGTCTTTGAATGTCAATATTGACATTGGTGGCATTAGATTTGTAGTGAACTTGCAAACTGTAATTATTATGTGGTTATTAGGTCGGTTTGAACTTAAAGTAGTGAATGATGATGAGATTACACTTAGACTATTATAATGAAAGAATGATAGGATGCCTATTTGTACTTAAAATATCATGTTAGTTGAATGACAACTAGATGGATAGAATGTATGAAAAGGCTAAGTCATGTGCACTTGTAGGGTTAACTTAGCACCCAAGTGTCTAGTTAATACTATGTGATCGACCTTGGACATTGTTAAGGTAGGGGTGTGACATGGATGAATTAAGTACTGATATAACTTATACTGAAATGCAGTATTCTTTATACTCAAAGATGGTACTCCTATTATTTACTATACTTGTTACTTATTTTTAAAGCGTTATGACATCTTTCATATATAGAGCTGCTATTACATGTATTGAGTCATAATATAGTTCTTATTAAGGCATTATATTATTTTCATTGATTCATTATATTCTTGTTTAAATGTGTAGTTGTTACTTATCATTAATAAATGATAGTATTTTTTGTAAACAGGAGTGATATTGGATAAATAGAGTACTAGTATCATTTTTTGATCTAGGTATTCTTTGTACTTATAGAGGATTTTCTTATTTTCACCAAAAATTTTACTTATTTTTATACATAACAATATTATTGAATATACTGAGTTTTAGTATAGTTTTATTTTTCACTCAGTCATTATTTTCCCATTAAATGTATAGGTATTACTTATCTATAATGAATGATGGTTTCTTTTGTACATAGGCATGATATTGGGTAAATATAGAGTTTGTATTGAGCCAATATATTCTTTGCACTCATAGATGGTATTCCTTTTTACTGAAGTTGTTACTTATTTTTAGAGTTTCATGGTAGTTTTTGTATAAAGAATATTGAATATTATAATTCATGGAATAGTTTGTATTGAGGCATGATATTATTTCTACTTAGTTACTATACTCCCTTTCAAATATGTAGGTGTTAGTTATGTGTAACAAATGATAATATTTTTCTACATAGGTTTGATTCTAGATAAAAATAGTACTAATATAGTTCCTATTAAGCCAAGATATTCTTCATACTTAGTATTAGTATTCCCATTTTAAATTGTACATGGTACTTCTTTTTAATTTCTAATAATATTTTTGTTGATGTAGTTGGTATTATATCTTGATATAGTTTCTATTGAGTCATGAAATTGTTTATACTGAATTATGATATTCCTATATTAAATTAAAGTTATTTATTAATTAAAATGAACAATGTTACTTTTTGTATATATGTGTGGTATAATATATAATGAACCATGGTACTGCTTCTATGAATTTTTGGTTGGATATTCACATATTAAAGTTTAAATGTCACTAATAAGTAAGGAGTCAAGTCAAGGGATTAAAATCTTCTATGTTATCTTTGAACAAACTTTTCTTGTGGCGGTGTAATATTTTATAAAGAAGCCTTACACTTTTTGGAATATAAAGACATGATATTCAAACATATACTACAAGAAAACAAGGCAATTTGTGACGTTTATAAAACGTCAAAGAATGTCAAAAAACATCACAAAAAACGTCATCGAATGTGGTATAGGCAAAGGGTTTCTGTGACGTTTTATGTAAAACATCACGGAAAACATTGACATTTCGTGAAATTTTTAAAAACTTCACTGAAAGATTGGACGTTTTGCAATGTTTTTAGGAAACGTCGTAGAATCTGTCACATTTCGTGACATTTTTGGAAACGTTACGGAAAGTCACATTCTGCAACGTTTTGGAAATGTCGCAGAAAGTCACATTCCGTGACATTTTGAAAATATCACGGAAAGTTTTCTATGACATTTATACAAAAACGTAGTAGACAGTTTTATTATTTTTTAATTATTATTATTTTTTTCATTTTTTCGAAAATCATTTTAATTTAATAATTTTTAATTTTAATAATTATTATTTAAAATACAGTTTTTTAAATCTTATTTGTTTAATAATTATTCATTATTATTTATGAATTTTATTTATTTAATAATTCTTCAATTTTTTTAGTATATCATTAATTTTAATAATTA
>JAOTAY010000007.1:7624540-7635651 GCA_025629805.1 Erythroxylum baracoense | reverse complement strand
ATTTATGAATTTTATTTATTTAATAATTCTTCAATTTTTTTAGTATATCATTAATTTTAATAATTATTCATGTATCATAAGAATTTTATACTTGTAGACAATGTATTATTTAATTGCAATTCGCAAACATGTCATAATACACTAATTAATATCAAAAATACGTCATAAGTGTATAGTAAATAATCTTAAGTATATAATATATCAATATGAATACATATATCTAAGGAAACATAGTATTCGATCTTAGGCTTCCGAAGAGGTGGATAGTTGTTGGAAATAATTATCAACTTTACTATAAGGAAATATATAAATCAACTTTTATGTGATAAAAAAAAAGATATAGCAATTGAAGTATCCAAAGTTTTTAACAAAAAGATTACAGTAATCCAAATAATAAAGAAGCATATACACATCTTCAGTAAGAAAATTATTGTACGCAGAATTGCAACCTCCAAAGATTTCTTAAAACATACAAAGTCAACCTCGAAAGAAACACTGCTGATGCCCATAAAGCAAGAACTTAAACATCCTCTTCTCTGAGGTTGACTTAGAAAATATCTTTCATCATCAATACTAATCAAAGACTCTAAAACATAGAGCGTAATTGTCTTCCCAGGTTCACTACCTTGTGTTGCATCCTTTATTATCCGAGGAGATCATATGAAAATTAGAGCAAACGAAATAGTAAACTGAATTGTGAAGCAAGTACATCACAAATTGCAATAAAGACTGAAAATTGTGAAGCGTCAAAGTCATGTAAATAACTGGTCTCTGTAAACATTGTACAAATAAAGCCTTACTGATACAAAATCTTGGATCGATTTTCAGGTTAAGATATTCTCTTTGATGCAAAAACCCTGAAAAAATAAGTTTGTGGATCAAAATGGTCAAATGGTTAGAAAAGGAAACCAGAATCATTATTAAATATTGCATCATCCTATAGTAGCAGATATTAAAAGAACATAAGTGAATCTCAGGTATTCAGAAATGGACCTCAACTATTTGTGACCAGCCAGTTACCATATGAAGTTGTGCAGCTTGTTCTTCTAAGTTCTTGTTATACCTCCAACCCTAGTCTCTCTGAAAAGAATAGTTCAACTGATATCATTGCTATGTCTTTATGTTACAGCATTATTGACTTCAGCAAATTAAATCAAAGTGTTGAACTCTAATCACAATAAAATGGGCATGTAAAATGTAACATAAGAATTCCCATCAATCAGTATCTTGCTATTCTTTATGAGATAATGCATGTATAAAATCAGTGCATATATGACAACGTCTTACTGGACCTGCTGGTATATCAATTTGCATAGCAAATTTTACCTTGCTATGTTATGTGGCAATGATAACTAATTATAATAGGAAATCGAGGTATTTTGGAGTTAGAATTTGGTGTCAATAACAGTTAAGATGACCCCACATTCTGGCAACATCGATATATAGCCACTTGAAAAGAGTAGATTATTACATTTATAATTTTTTCTTTGCAAGTAACAGACTACTTATACCACTCATCTAGAAAGTGAAGAAAACAAAGAAAGAAATTTACCATTGCAGTTTAATGTCATTTGACTGGCACCTCTTGCAAGGAGGATCTACAAATTCAGGGACATCATTAGTTAGATTTGGCAGAATAATAAACATATTTCTATCTAGTTTTAAAGCTAAAGTAATTGTTTCAAAATCAGAGTTTGTAAGCATAAGCAAATCAGAATCGATGATCAATACTATCATACCAACCAACCATATAAAGAAAGGTTTCAGATGTGCTAATAGGTGAGGTGTCAAGGTTGAGGACCAGAGGTTGACAGTATGGACATTCTCTGTGTCCGATGCATGCAGTAGGATGCAAGGCTTCCAAAAATCTGCAGGGCTTTACAGCCAAAGTCAGTATGTAACATAGCTATATCATTTTGTTTTGCGAAGGATATTCTCTACACAACTATAACACATCATGTAATACAGTTTCAAGTGCTATAAAACTTTGATATAATGCTCAAGTTAAGGACTCCAATAGCAACAATAGAAGCAAAAGCAAAATATAGAGAGAAGTAAAAATGTAATATTATATTTTATTCTAACAAAAACAATAAAGGTTTAATTGCATAATAAGAATTTATTCATCATCGTCGTTGGTAGACTCTTCCAAAACAATATCACATTCATTCTCACTACTGTTTGCCTCTAAGTCCTCCAAATTGTCATTCAAACATTGCTCGGAATTCAATAAAACATTATTTATTACATCTTATCATATGCAATATCACACCTAAATAAGTTGTGCACTAAAGTATTTATGGAGAGTACCAAAAAGTCCAAAGAAAATGATAGAGGAATTATTTGCAGGGAAGCAATGCATAATAATATTGAGCTAGAACATTTAGTTGAATTAAATTACTCTTAGCTCTTTGTTGATGTTCTAAACTAAAGTATGCAATAATATAGTATTTTCAAGGATTAATTAAATGACAGTCAAGTTAAAATTTGACTAAGGAATTTCACAATTTGGAAGGAAAAATGTAATATTTCCTATCCTCATACTCGACTTCAATCTTAAGAAATATTTCATAGCCTTTGAGAAGATAAGCATGCTCTCAACTTAAAGAGAAAGTGATTAGTGGTAGGAAGGTCTGTTTTAATTTTTAAAACAAAAGATGGAAAAGCGACCAACTCAGTAAAGATTTGGTAGTCATTGCAGTACACAACAAATATGCTAATGACGACTACCAGTTAACTGACAACTTGAGGAATAAGGAAAACAAGGGATAAAAAATTTATGAAATAGAAAGAAATTCACTAACCTAATTAAACCAATGAATTCAACAAACAGCTCGTACTCACACCCAAAGAACACTTCAACTTTGTCTTTCAACCTCTCTGCATGAGAATGAAATGGGTTTCAACTTAAATTACTTATCTTAAAAAAAAGAGGGTTGTAGGCTATTATCAAACTACGGAAGAAGAAACCTCGGATGGAAACAACAGGGACGACGAAATGATGACAATTGGTGGCAATTAGATGCGAAAGAGATGTTGAGAAGATGTTTTCTCTATAACCCACAATACCGCAGCTCTTGTGAATGAATTCTAATTCCTAACACATTTTCAATATTCTTTTTATCAAGAATATCAGAACTAAAATTAATGAAATTGACAGGAAAAAAAAGAGAAAGGCAAAGACCTTGCATTCAGGGATGGCGAGGAAATTGTGAAGGAGGAGACGCCTATTACGGTGTTCGTTGTACCTCTCGTCATCTCCCATCCTTATGCACTATAATTCAACCCACCTCGTTGAATCAAATGGTTGCTCAACTATAATTCACCCAAACAGATTGATATGAATTCCTAAGTTACATAATCATTATGAGATAAGAAAACGCAAACATAAGTAGAAAGATAAGATACGAAATAAAGCAATAAAAAAAACTACTCAACAAAGGGAACAATACCTTGCAAATGAAAACCTGAGAATTAAGGGCTCTAATGATGACGGTGAAATATGGTAACCACAAACAAAGTGAAATACAGAGCCAGGCGACGTAAACCTTGCGTTGCGTTTCGCTTGCTGCAGAGAGAAGAAGGCAGAGAGAAGAAACCAGAGAAGAAGAAACGTCGGAGAAGAAATCAGCAAAATGGTGGGAAAGGAAAGTACGAGAAGAAAATGTAACTTTCAAATAGCCAACAATGACGTTTTATTCAACAAAACGTCGCGGTTTTATTTTGTGACGTTTTAATTAAAAAATGTCGCAATAAGTGTTACAAATATGCAACGTTTTCTTAAAATGTCATAGAAAATTCAAACTTTTCGTGACGTTTAAAGTTTCCACATTCAGTGACGTTTTATCAATAAAACGACACAAATTGTGTTGTTTTTTTAGTGTTTATTAAAGCTTTTTATTTGTTACTTACAATATTTTACTTGAAAAATAATATTAATAAGGATGGATAATAACATTTTAGAATGTTCGTAACTCATTTTTCTTGCCAACAAATACTTCATTTAGGAAACTCAACATGTGAAAAAAATAAAAAATGAACTAGAAATTAACACAACATAATTCTTACAATAAATTTTAAACAATAATCTACAACACAATCCTTACATTATACCATAAGTACTACCATATTAGTTAGTATGCATTACATAAACTATACTACTAGATAATATAATATATACCAACATATGTTAAAAATCATAAGAAGACATTTCAAAATAAACTATACACAACTTGATTGCCTCTTTTTAATGAAGTATAGCTTAACTAGGCTAATTTGGTTAAGTTGCGAGGTTTTCTATGGTGTCAAAATGGTACTCACCTAAGATGGAATGATTTAGGTGTCGAGATTTTCTATTATTGACAAAACAAAGTTTATCTTCGTCCATCATCAACAACTCAAAATCTCTTTTTTTTTATCATCATTATTGATTTGCAAATGTGGTCATGTTTGATACCTTAGAGACAGAGAGAAAAAGAAAGAGGAGATACCATATACTAATAAACATATAAAAATTAGGAAATTTAATAGTGACGTAAGTTCTTTATTTTAAAATTCTCTCAGAGAAATTAATACCGAGTTATTCATTTATATATTATATTATAAAATTACATAATTATTTTTATAGCTATTAGTTCTGTTATTAGTAGGACATGGTTATTATGAGATTAGGTTATTCGGCCTTTTCAAAAATCTATTTTCAGTCATTATAAAATAGCAAGTGGAATGAGGTGACATTTTTTACGTGCGTGTCCGGGACAACTTGATGACAAGAAATGATTTGTAGTCGTAGGATTTAGGTGAGCCGCCCCAACTTCTAGCCATTGATATATAAATACATAGATCTTTGACATTTGCATGCTTTGGTTCAATGCCATACTCTTTCCCATGCAACCGTCAGCGATGACAAATAATTTGTTAAGGATAACAATTTTCAATTTGGTTGACTGCTAACCTTTTGAGTCTTTTGGTAGGGAATCTAACATTGTACGCCTTTTACCATTTGGTACCTAACTTGACATCTTTTTCTTTCGGTAGTATATGCTATACTAACCATGGCAGACTTTTCACAACAACCTAGGTTGACAAGTCTACGACTCATAATATTTTAAAGAGAAATAGATATAAGATGATTCCTAAATTACATAAGTATGACGTTTTGCTTTTTGTTAGGACGTCGAGAAGCCATGTGGCATGCTCTAGAGTTTATTTTAATATTAAAGGGTAGGTGGATTTTTCCAAGTGCACGAGTACCTGCTTTGGACTTGTTCAGTTCTCTGGTTGGGAGTTTTAGTTTGACAAGAATGCTTCATATCCTATGTGATATGATGAAGCTCATGTTGAGAATGTATTCACATTAGAAGTAGTTCATGCTACAGTTACTTTTAGTCATCATGTTGTCGTCAGTTCTCTAATTTTCTTGAAGATGAAGTATAAGGTTCTTCACTAATTTTTTCTCTTCCTTTATATTTTCAAGACTATGAAAAATTTAACATCATATTATATGAATAGTATTTGGGTTTCTAATAATTATTTAATAAATGATCTTTCTAATAATCAACAAGTAATAAGAGCTTTTACTTAAAAATAAAAATTAGGATTACTATTAATTAAATGCACCATGTAATTGAATAAATTAAAATTTTGATAACTTTAAGATCTACTCAAAGTTAAATTTAGGCAAACTATTGGAAAATTATAATCATCATTAATCCCATCATAATTATTATAACAATGTGGTAACAATTACAACTCAATTTCTTATTCTATAAAATTGCTGTATATCCTCCTATCTCATTAGTTTGGCCCCTTTTTGTTTATGAATATAAGAAACAAAACACCCCATCGATTTTGATATAATAACAGAAACTATTTATGTGTTCATTTCCTTCGCTGTAGTTCATAAATAGATGTATGTGTAAAGATGATACTTTAATATTAGCTCGAATTGTAGGTTAATTTTATGTATAGATTAACATGACCTAAACCAACTCATCCATCTTTAGGTCTATTTAATTAATTTGTAATTATCCTATTAAAGCACTTATCACATATAAGATTGTTGGAAATAGTTGTTAATTTTATATGAAAATCAATTTTATGTTAAAAAATTTATTAAGGATTAGATAAAAAGCAGTGAACAAGATATGAATTTTAATAACTAATATAGGTGTTGGACCAATTGAGGTCGTAACTAATTGTTTTAATGAAAATAAAATATATTAGCATTAATGAATTTATTTTTAGTGAAATTAGCAGCTCTATTATAATGAATTAAGCAATACGTAAAAGATAAAATTTAGATAAAGGAAAAAGCGAGCAAATGATCCAATTGAATAAATTGAATAATCAAAGGATAGAACAAATGAGCAAGATGGAGTTGTGTATATATATATATATATATATATATATATCTTAAGAGAGTTAGGGGGAAGTTCAAGTGAAGAACCAATAGCAAGAAAAATTAAGCATATTAAGATTTAACAAATCATTATGATTCTTTTAATAACTTTATCTAACTATTATTTTAATGAATTAGAGGCTTAGTTATTTTATGATTATTACATGAAGGAGATATTATATATATTTTGTAATACTTAAGAGGAAATATTGGCAATGGTTTAAAGAAAACCATTTTCATACATCAAAATACTTTAAAAACCTTTTAAAAAGGTTTGGATTAAGGTCTATGAAATGTATGTGTTCATTTCAAGGTGTTTTTGAGCATGATCAATATACATTGGTTGACCAGCATGTCATATTAGTTGACTAGTAACCTAAAAGAAAAGAAAAATGATGTATTCAAAGTTTGCAACCACATTGGTCGCTAAAATGGAATACTAGTATGACATATTGGTTGACTAGTGTAATAGTGTAATTGACCAATACTACTATTATTAGTTATTGTAATAGCTTATTTTGTTTTTAATTTTAATTACTTTTAGGATAAATAGAACTTAAGTCTATTGTTTAATATATATTGACTCTTTTATTCATTGGTGTGACTAAGAAAGGGATGTTTTGAGTTTTTTAGTTGTGAAATTGATGGAATTGAGAAAATTTTTTGGATAAATATTGTGATGGTTTCTCTTGACCTTAAAAAATTTTTGTGAAGGACTAGTCTTTGCTCGTGGAGAAGCGAGATTATCATAAGGGCTCCTCTTTACCTATGACAAAGAAGATGTTGTATAGATAGTTCTTATTCACTCATTCAAAGAAGAAGATAACAAATTTTTATGTAAAACTTGGCAGAGTAGCCTACGTGGAGAAGCGAGATTATCATAATGACTCCTCTTTACCTATGACAAAGAAGATGTTATATAGATGGTTCTTATTCACTCATTGAAAGAAGAAGATAATAAATTTTTATGTAAAACTTAGCGAGTAGATGTAGGCTGAGGATTGTTTGATCAAACCATTATAAATTGATTTTCATTTCTTCTTATCTATTCTCTTTAATTATTATTATGATCGGTTTAAGATTATCGTATATGAATTTTTCATAATCATTTATTAGAATAGATAATTCATTCATTAATTTTTAAATAAGACAAAAAAAACACATATAATTCACCTTCTCTTATGTGTCATATGAGGACTAACACCAAAAGACCATTTTGATAAGTCTTTAATGAAATAAAACAAGATTAAGTAAAAATTGAATTACATCTATTTACATCGAAAATGTTACTATGGTGATTCCAAAAACTTATGAATCTAAAATGAATTGAAATTTTATTTTATTAACTAGAAAATTATGTTAAATTTAAGATTAAATAAATGATTTTATCAAAATAAATTTATTATACTAAAATGAATTCATTTTAAAGATTACTATTATTTGGAAGTTAAACTTCAAAAGAAAACATATACTCTTAATTATAAACATAACCCAAATCTGTAACTAATATAATTAAAAAAAAGTTAATAAAATTAATATTATTTATTAAAAAATTTAGGTAAAATTTAAATACATATAAGATATATAATACAAAAGATGGTTGGGTACTCTCTAATTAATATTAACAATAAAATTTACTAATTTTATATGTTAAGTGCATTGAAATTTATGTGCTTATGAAGTTAAAGAATTTATATATATTAAATTTATTTTTAAAATTACTTTTAGGTTATTTATAAAAACTAAAAATTACTATTCTATATATCTATTTTTAGTAATTATCAACTATAATAATCCATGATAGTCACTATAAACAATATTTTTGAAAGAGACGCGATATGAATTTTTTATATGATTTCATCATTGGTTTCCTGTAAAGAAATCTTAAATGTTTTAACAGGAAACGACGTTGATCCACTTGTCATTGATGCATGACTAGATTGTTCTTTTATACCTTACAATTTGTTCATTATGGTTTTATGACATAATTATTAAAAGATTTATCTTATGTATATTCGTTTAATTAATTGATGTATAATATA
Source organism: Erythroxylum baracoense (assembly GCA_025629805.1). Lineage (NCBI taxonomy): Eukaryota > Viridiplantae > Streptophyta > Magnoliopsida > Malpighiales > Erythroxylaceae > Erythroxylum > Erythroxylum baracoense. The sequence goes on along the minus strand of JAOTAY010000007.1, from coordinate 7,627,209 downwards.
AAGTTTATTAGATAAATGTATATAGTAAATGAAATTACGATAAGATCATAATTATGAGATTCATATTGTATGTACGAATTTTCTATAAATTGTTCCTGGTCATTTCCTACTAAAACTAGGTATTAATTGATCCAAAAGTTTAGCACATATTTTTTTAACCTATAAAAAAAGTCAATGTAATAGATTAAAGTATAAAGATATTTAAACAAACATATGTTTGCATATTACAGAATAAGTTCATTGAACTGACTCATTATGAGAATTCTATTTGTGATAATTATATAAGTGATTTTTTGAATTAAGATCTCCAAAGAGTCTTGTATAAGGATTGTTATATTTTGATACTACTTACGACCTATCTTTGTCAATGATAGATCAATTGATAGTCGTTGTATATAGCATGAACTATATCAAGGTTATTGAGTCATCAATATAGAATTTATTATCTGAAGTGATTAGAGAGAATGTTTCATTATTCCCAACAAATATAGCTTTAAAAATCTTTGAAAATGGTGGACTGACACCTTAATGATAGCTTTTAAATGTGATCGATATAATCAGTTACCAATACTGGATAACTAATATTATTGGACTTAAAATAAAGTAGACTATAATATTATGCTTTATATCTAATCCAAACATTATATAATGAAAGGATTTAACATTATGGAAAAATCATGCATAAAAGATTACTTAAAACCACTTTGAAATTCCTAATATTTGGATAGTAATAATGTGTTGCTAGATGCTAATCTTGACTTATGGATATAAAATATTTAGTTAAAGAGTAAAAGAAACAAAAAAAGGAATTTATTATCTAATCTTAAAATATTTAGTTAAAGAGTAAAAGAAACAAATAAAAGGAATTTATTATCTAATCTTAAATATGTTAAGATTATGATTTATAAATATTAATAATATATTTAGGAATTTAATGGGTCACACTTAAAGAATGATCAATAAGAGAACATGGTAACTTAATCAAGTTAGATTTGATTGTGAAGATAAAAAATTTGATGATCAAATATAAGATATTAGATATATAAGGACCAAATTATATATTAGATGTTATTTGTACGTAATTAGTATTTAATAAGAAATAATTATAATTCAAATTAGTGTAATTAACGGTATTTAATAAGAATTGATTATAATTCAAATTAAAGTGTAATTAAAATTAAAATTGTATTTTAACTAAATTATTAGATAGTCAAAGTCCTATTATAAATTGGAAAAGGCTTTAAAGAGCTAGCAGTCCTTACCTGCCCCTCTTTATTCCACTTATAAAGTTCTCTCAACTAGTTTGCGTGAATACTATTATAGGCCAGAAATGTGTGTAGTTACGATAATTGTGATGAATCAATTTAAAAAACAATTCAAGGGAAACTTTAAGAAAAATGATTAAGCTATACAATAAAGTATGACTTATGTTTATATTTTATTGTGCTTAAGCATCAATAATGCGATATAATCTAAAGGGTTCTTGACTTTGAAGAAATTAATTAAAAAGTTTCGTACCTCTTTCATCAATTTTCTAATAATGGTATAGAGTCATCTTTTACTCTATGAATTGATTTTTTGTTCTTGTTTTTAGCATTAAATTTGGAATTGAAATTGCAATAGTTGTAAATCTTAATTGCATAACATATTAAAATATGACATGTTCATACTAATGTCCTTTAATCATAAGTTGAAAACCTAAACAGCAGGCAATCTAAAAAGTTCAAATTATAGAAACCCGAATCCCTTCACAGATTCCAGAATTCAGTTCAAAGGAATACACATCCCTTTACACAATTTGGGTTTTGGAAGCCCATAAAAACGAAATTAATATGAGTCTTGGAAATCAACAATAAGCACCAAAAACAAGATTGGGAAATCCTAGCAGTAAAAATTGTGATATTGCTACTTTCTTAATCATGTTTCGTTGTATCAGGTTTATGGATGCCTATGGTGGTTGAGTTATGACTGACGACCGTTTGTTAATTGCATTTAGGTATTGTAACTTATGTCGGTGCTGGGAGGAGTTATTTTCACTAGCATGGACTGGTTAGAGGAGGTGCGATGCTGCAGCAACAAGCAACTTCTAGCATGGTGGTGAGGAGCAGCGACGGTGATGTCAGAGAAGGAATAAGTTGCTAGTTGCGTGATGCTGTGGAGTTGTAGTAGCGATGATGACGAGAAGAAGAAGAAGATGCCACTGGTGCCATAGGGAGAATGTTGGAGGTGGTGACTTCTTCGACATTGTGTGAGGCTTGTTGCTTGTCTCTAGCATCTCTTGTGGTCACTACCGTTGGGATAAAGCCGCGATAGTTGGAAATGACCGGCAACGACTTGTAGTACTCTAGTAGGTGGCAACGATGACAGATGAAAAGAAACGGTGTGGCAGCTAGGGTTTAGAAAATAGGAAGAAGAGGGATGTTAGACAATGAGATTGCTTTCTAAGTTCCCTGGTAAGTTTCTTCCTAATATGCCATCATACACTCTGTTGCTCCATGTAAAAGATTTTCCTTTACAGGCCATTTGGAAACTTTCAAATTGGATTCATTGACGAATTGAATTCAATTACATTTGTGGGATTAAATTGAATTCGATTTACACTGTTTGGAATAAATCTATAAATATTAGAATTGAATTCAATTATATTGTTTGGAACACAATAAAAATGA
>JAOTAY010000007.1:7604530-7624440 GCA_025629805.1 Erythroxylum baracoense | reverse complement strand
GTAATTTGTATATTTATGATGTGTATATTTGGAAAAAGAATTTTTAATGTTTTGAAAAGAATTGACTCTTCAATTCACACACCAAATCGGATCATTTGAGATATGAATTGAATTTTTAAAGAAAATAAGATTCAATTACGTGGTTGAATTCAAGTCATCTCTTTTTTAGTATTCCAAACGCATGAATTGAATTCAATTAAAAAAATTAATGAATTGAATCCAATTAATTAGATTCCAAATAGCCTGTTAATTTTCAAGTAAGGGATTCCCAATTTCTCATCACAATCCTGAAAATCACTTCTAAAATTGTTGAAGGAAACATAACCCTCTACTTTAGAACAATAGAATAAATTGGTAGGCAAGCATAAAAACTGCTTCATTGAATGAGCAAATATATGGGTACAAGAGCTTGGCAGCTAGGGTTACAACAGTGAGAAAATATAACAATAACCCTCCTCGTATTTACACTTACCTAATAAGTTGAGGACTTGGCAAAGAATAAGAATATATTAACAAATATGTACTTTAACACTCCCCCTCAAGTTGGAGCGTAGGGATTGAAAATACCTAACTTGCCTATAAGAAAATGATGTTGATCACATCCCAAAGCCTTGGTGAGAGTGTCTGCAAGTTGCCACTTGATGGGAATGTGCTATGTATCTATCACTCTTACTTGAATTTTCTTGCGCATAAAGTGACAACCCAACTCAATATGCTTTGTGCGTTCACAGAAGACAGGATTAGAGGCGATATGAATCTTTGCTTCATTATCACAATAAAGTTTCATTGGATGCTTATGACTTATTGAGAGGTCACTTAGAAGACCTTTGAGCCAAACCAACTCATTAATAACAGAAGCCATAGCACGATATTCTGTTTCAGTAAAGGAACGACTATATGCTGCTTTTTTGTCTTCCAAGAAATTGGTGCTTTGCCAAGTTTTGTAAAGTAGCTTGTAGTGGATCGTCAAATCTTAGGATAACTTGCCTGATTTGAATCACAAAAGTCATGAAGTAGGAGACCATTATGGGCTAAGAATAGAATACCTTAACTAGGAGCTTATTTCAAAAAGCAAACTACACATATAGCAACTTCAAAATGTAGCTCACTCGAAGTTTGCATAAATTGACTAAGTAGATTTACCACATAGGTAATATCCAGCCTAGTAATAGTGAGATAAATTAGTTTGCCTACTAGCCTTTGATATTGATTTGGGTCGTGAAACATCATATCTACTGTTGATGCTAGTGTGTGTTGTTGTCGAATTAGAGAGTGAGCGAGATTACACCCATCATTCTTGTTTCCTTGAGAATATCCAAAGTGTATTTCCGTTGGGATAGAAAAATCCCTTGGAATGAACGAGCTGCTTCTAAGCCAGGAAAGTATTTGAGCTTTCCAAAATCATCAATAAAAAATTGTCATTTAAGAAGATTATAAATTTTTAGTTTAGTTGAGGATTATTCCTGACGATAATCATATTGTCGACATAAACTAAAATAACAATGAATGAATCTAGTAATTTAAAGGTAAAGAGGGAGTAGTTGGATTTTGACTGTTTAAACCCAAATGCCAAAAGTGCACTTAATAGTTTAGCAAACCACTGGTGTGGTGCTTGTTTCAACCTATAAAAAGATTTTTTCAGTTTACACACGCGCGTATTGCTTGGTTGGAGGATTCTTGGTGGAGGTTTCATGTATATCTTTTCATCTAAGTCACCCTACAAAAAGGCATTATGAATGTCAACTTCGTGTAATTCCCAATTTTTAATAGCTACTATTGCTAATAAGCATCTAACAGTAGTTAATTTTATAACAAGTGCAAAAGTTTCAGTGTGGTTTATCCCTTCAATTTGACTGGAACTCTTTGCCTCGAGTGTAACGCCCCAACATATACCCTAGAAGTATTATAGCATGTTTAAGGTGTATTAAGAAGTGAACATAATGAATTAAGTACATCTAAGTATAGTAAGAGATATAATGGTACTTAATGTAAAAGATAAGGGTAAATGGATAATTTGCTCGCTTCGACATGGACATACATACTTAGATGTGAAACATATATAGAAATTTTTGATATGTTTTCTTGGATTTATGAATGTGATGTGAGGGGAATTGATAAAATAAGTATTCCATAAGTAAATGGGATGTTTTTGGTTAAATTGGATGTATTTTTGTGTTTCTCTTGCATGATAAGATCGAAGTTAGTTGATTTAGGATGTATACCTTGCTGAATTGATAAGTTCCACTAAACAATTTTTTGTAATTTGTTTATATCTTGACATGTAGACCTCCAAGTTAGATAATTTCAATTGGAGATTAAACTATAGACATAGATACAAAACTTTCATGAAGAAACTTAAATCTGATTCTACCTCTTTGAATTCTATTTTGAAGTTGAGTTCTGGCTACTGTCATTATTTTTAAACAGTCTGTATTTTTTGGGATATAACTCTTGATATAATCAACCAAATTACATGAAATTTATGCCATTAGAAACTTAAGACTTAGGGGAATGAAATAAATTGATAAGATTATAGGCTAATGTGGGAACTAAAGGAAGAAGAATGACCAATATGCAATTTTCTGTGTTTAATAGAATTGTAACACATGGTCCAATAGAATTGTAACAAATGGTTCAATAGAATTGTAACACATTTTCCAATAGCATTGCAACATATGGTCCAATAGGATTGTGACATATGGTCCAATAGGATTGAACCTTTTGTCTAAGACTAGAAAATGCATGAAAAGGCATATGGAGAGGGGAGATGGATGAAACTTTGATGGCTTAACTTCAGAATTTTCTCCTCTCTATTTCACTTTCTTCATCCCATCATTTTCACTTGGTTATTCAAGTAAAGCCAAAGAGGAAGGGAAGGAAAAGCATTATAAGAACTACTTTGTCAATTTTAAGGTTTGGGACTTCACTTAGTTGATTTTTGTATTTGTGTATGATTGAATGGATAAAAGATTCATTTGGATGTGTAATGGTTGCTGGGATGTTGCTTTGGTGTTATTTTGGTGTTACTTAGCATTAACTTGGTTGTATATGACAAGAGAGTATCATGTAGTGGAATGTTGTCTAGGGTTTATTTGAGTTATTCACATTATTTGAGTCATAACTTAGCCTAAAGACCTCTAAATTGTGTAACTTTAGTTTATATTAAACATAAGCCATAGAGGTAAATATCTCTAGAAGGGACTCTGATTTAATTCGGGTTCCATGACCTTGGAAATTGAGATCGAAAAAGGTGACCTGATCCTACCCCTGTTTTGGAGCAGCTTGTGATATTTTGCCTATATCTCATGATTTAGAAGTCCAAATGGTTTGATTGTTAGTGCTATAGAAACTATGGACATAGATTAAAAAGTTTTTAGAAGAAATAGAAACCCATTTTTGATTTTTTCTATATGAATATTAAGGAACAAGTAGTGGTATGAATGGAGAGAGTGTTTATTACGACAGTGGCATTGTTTTTGTTCCCGATTTCTACCGCATCTTGTCCGACCCTTTATGAATATGTATGAAAGTTTTCAAATACCTAGAAATAAATGAAATAGGACATACCACATGTGAATTGGGAGACTAAACATTGTAATGTAAGATTGAGCATAATGATTTTGAAAGAAAATTTACATGTACATAAATAATTTGCATGCATATTCATTACCCATATGCATATAGTATGATTATACAAGTCTAAATTTGATACCCTTCTAATGATGTTAAGCCACGAATTGCATGTATGAATGTAAATATAGATTTTATGACGTGAAATGTATATCATATGATTCATTAATATATGAATTGTGAAATTTACAAATGGTTAAAGGAAATGTTATAATGCCTTCTCTATTGTCTTGGTTATGGATAGATAGGCATGCCTATAGGGTTACAGTGCAGCTACTACATTTTGACACCACTGGTTTCCACAATTTGATACCTTTGTGTATCCTCATTTTGATACCTTCGGGTATCCACAGTTTGTTATCTTCTGATATCCGCAACACCTGTTATCTATACCTATAGAAAATGTGTAGGCTTAACACAGAAAGGAAACTTAACAGTAACAAATAAGAAATATAACAGGATAACATGAATAATTAGTATTGATGAGCATTTATATTGGTTGTAATGATGAATTGTAATGATATGCAATTATATTGATAATTTGTATCAATGAGCATTGAATATCAATATTTAGCTTATAAATGTGCATTTTCGGTATATGGATAATATGTTGAAGCATATTTGCATCATGTACTTTGCATAAGTATGCCATCATTGTTTACATGAGCATTGAATATCAATTTTTAGTTCATGAATGTGAATTTATGGTATATGATTTGTAATATTTCTGAATATGTGTGCTTAACAGATGACTGCTGTGAGTAGTCATCCAAACTAAGTGTTTTCCCAACTAAGCTTCCAAACTTAGCACAGGTGTTAATCCGTATAGGTCCAAGTCATAGGAGTGAGGTACAGGGAACATCTACAGGGACCAAGGCCAACAGATAAAAGAAAAAGTACTTTTGGAATGTGTTTTTAGTTACAGATGATTGCACATGTAATGAAGAAAGGAAATTGTTTTTTTTCTTTTAGATTACCATGTAAGTGTAAAGATGTATTACTACTGTTAAATGATAATATTAAGCATTGGGGAATTTTTTAATATGTATATGTATAACATTGAATAGAATTGTATATCTTGAATGTGTGTACAGGAATTTGGTCGCTATGTGTGTGGATGGTTGTAGGTTCCGTATAGGGGGTGGTACAATATGATTGTTGAAGTTTAATTTAAGCTTATCTATACTAGAGTATACAAATTGTATCTTATAGCATAAAAAGTATTATTTCCAAAAGGATTGTATTAGTCACCTAATAATTCTTATAACACTTTGTTTAAGGTCAACAATATGATGATATAATAAGAAAATAAACTAAACTAAATAAAATTGACAATTGAGTAATTTAACAAGCAGCAGTGAATTTGTTGATTAATCCACGAGGAAAACTTATGAATACTTCTATTCTTATTTTGTTTCACTTGACCTTCTTGATTTAATAATACTTAACCCTAAATATCCAATAATTATGATTACCCTCTCTCAAGATCTAATCATGTAATCCTAATTAAAATAGGCAAGAATTAAATTATGGCCTCTCAATCTATCCAAACTCTTCCTAACTATCTAATTGGATTTGAAGATATCATAAAGCTAAATAATAAATAATTAAGATCTCTCTTCAATTGCCTATTAATCTGATGTTTACAGGTCTATTATGGAACTAGCTCTTGCTTCACAACACAACACAAATAATTCAACCTAATCTCTCGATTCAGATTAAATATAAAATAATAAACACCACAAAGTATATCTCTATTAAATCAAGAACATAAAAGATTAACAATAATTCAAGAGTAATCCCTAAAGAAAGTTTAGCAGTCCATATCCCAATTGATTCATTATTAACATTCAAAAACAAGGAAAGAATAGAAAAGAGTAGAGGAGCGAATTATGAATGTCTTCTCTTCTTTTCCCTTGAGTTGGAAAATTCTGCAAGTTTTGTTCTTTAAGAATTTTTTCTCTTTGATCTCTTCTTTAATGTTTTTCTACTAACTCTTTGATGTTTTTCTTTCCGTTTTTGTACTTTGATCCTCCTAGGTTTTTTCTCGAGTTTCTCCACTTGTTTTTGTTCCAAAATAGCCTTGAATCATCAAAACTATAAAAATCTCGTGACTTAAAAATCTACCTCTTACATGATTGTGCACCTTCCTACACATCCTCTCTGCCATGATCATGCATGGCATGTATGATTGTGATAGAGGCTTCACCAAAGTTCCTTCTACCCTCATAAACAATTGAGCATATGTACGGTCATGATCCATCTTGTTCTCCATCTCTTTATTCATCTTTTCTTTAATTTTCTAGCTCCACTCATCATCAAACACGTTAAACATTCCTTAAAGCATACAATTAAGATCACATTCTGCCCTAATCAATAACAATCAAACAAAATACACAAAAAACTAATAAGAACATAAATTTAAGTCCTAAACACATGATTATCACCTAAGAGAACACTTAAAAACACATGTTAAAGCCTAGAAAACACGCTATAATTTACGCCTATCAACTTCCCCACACTTAAACTTTTGCTTGTTCCCAAAAGATAAAACCACAAACTAAGCAAAAATACTAAACAAATATAATCACACAATCATACAACAATGGGATAATGGTACAATGGCATCAAATCTCATGAAATTAACTTTCCCACAATCATTAATAACTCAAAAAGTTCTAACACACTAACTTGTTCCATTCGTGATCAAGCGCTTTGATTTAAATACATATATCAACAAAAATATTGACACCTTATTGATACATTTATGATACTTGTAAGCACGCACTCATTCTTATTTACCAAATTGAAAAGGTAAGTCATCACTAAGTAACCATTCATGAAATTTTCTTAACATAGCACAAGAAGATCAATAGGTTTACTTTATTAAAAATATCATATTTTTAGATTTTATTTAACGACTGCCTAGTCTTTTGACGCAAAGGCAAACATCTTGTCATAAATTTCCCTCAGTTACTTAATTAGGTTACGTTTTATCAAGGTTGTTTAGAGTGTCATTCTACCTTTTTAATGTGAAGAAAAACATTTTGTTGTTAATGCCTCGATTACGTAGTAATATCACAACTTATAACTAGCTACCAGCTCTGTTCTTAACCTAATTATTTTTTCAAAAAGGGCCAACAGAATAGGAAATTTATTTAACACATTCATTTTTATTTTATTTTATATTTTAACCTACATCATTTATTTCTAGTCAATCACTCCCATGAAAGGATACTAATGATGCTTACAAATTTAAATGAATTTAATTATAAATGCATCCAAACAAGTATTATAAAATGAAAGAATAGGCATAATATTCTAACCAACATACATATTCACTTTAAAGACACTCAAAACACCAACTTCACAATCTAACATTTCCTTTTAATTTAAGTGATTATGTTTATAGTTAAGCTAATTCATTTCAATTTCATGTCAATGACAAGTTCACACATTGTAATCATCAAGCAAAAAATTTACAAAATACACTCAATGCAAATGCAAAGTCATATACATATGAAAGTGCTAAAACATATACATCCTTATACTTGAACAACGCATTGTCCCCAAGGTAGAAGCAACATATAACTAAACCACAATTAAAACACAAAACTAATTGAATAAAGAAATAGAAGATAAGGGCAAGAATACTTATGGGAATTGTGGTGGTGATGGTGTCAGAGAAGGAATATGGATGCTTTCACACTATGAACATCCGTTAATCAAACTCACTAGAAAACCATAAAAATAGGACAACAAACGCACATAAAATTACAAAAAAATTACATAAAACTTAATATGCTAAATTTAACATCACTAGCTTGACCATTTTTCAACCAACTCCTCTTTTGAATGTTAAGGTCCTATGCATCATCATATTAGGACTTATGCGTCTTATGTCTAAAATTTTTTATCACATAGTTCTCCTTCACTTTCTAGTTATCTCCACCATTCTCTTTTCATATTCCCCATTAGTTTTCAATTCTAGAATGGGTGGTTTCTTAATGGAGGCTAGCATGTGCATTTTGATCCTTACTAATGATTCATGTTTTTATTTGTCACCCAACTCCTCCTCCTCTAACTCTTTATCATCTTTCACATCGTCAACATCACCATCTTTGTTATGGCCCTCCTCTTGCTCTTTTATACACTTATCAACTATATCAATCTTTATACAAGAGTTTCCCTCCTTCAGATTCTTCAATGTTTTGCTCATATTGAACTCAACTTGTTCATCATTAATCCAAAGAATCGATTTGTCTTAATAAACATCCACCAAGGCTCTTCCTCTATCCATAAATGGTCCGCTAAGAATTAATGGATATTTTTTATCCTCTTTACAGTCCAACACTATGAAAACCATAGGAATAATAAACTTGTTCACTTTTACTGTCATATCCTCCACCACACCAAAGGTTTCTTTATTGATTGATCCACCAATTAAATAAGCATGGAAGTTAGCTTCACATCTCCTAGCCCCAATTTCTTGAAAATAGATAAAGGCATAATATTAATACTTGCATCTAAGTAACATAAACACTTAGAGAATTCTAAATTACGAACTATATAGGGTATAGTAAAACCCTCTGGATCCTTCAAATTTAAGGGCATATAAGACAAGTTAATTTGCAGTTTCTTTAACTTCTGTAAAAACTTTACAAATTGCACATCCATTTGATTCTTCTTTAGCTTTTATACGAATGGGATCTTCGAAACATATGGAGGAGATGGGATAGATGGTGGCTCCTCCTTCTCATCTTCCTTTAGGTCCTCCTTCTCTTGGCTTCCTTTTTGATGGGGTTAAACTTTCTTCTTAGTTAGTTCTTCCAAATCTTTCTCACTTACAAGTGTGATGGCCTTCAACTACTACCTTTGATTAGACTCATACTGCTTGAGGAACTCCCCATAATTTATGTAGGCAATGCATTTGCTAGTTACCCCATTTGAATCTCCAAATTATGAATAGAAGAGTCATGATCTTTTTCAATTTGGTCGAACTTAGCTTCCATCCTCTTATGGCTCTCATCTTAGCCCGTAAACTTAGAATTCAACACATCTATTAGTTTGTTCATCTTTGATTCTAATGAACTGAGCCTATCTTGTTGAAATTTTAATGGGCTTTATGCTCTCATTTGATTACCTACATTATTAGACTAAGAGAAATTTAGGTGATTCTTTCCCCTAGGATTATAGGTATTAAAGTAAAGATTATTACCACCTTGATCTATTTGTGCTCCTATGTAGTTAAGTTGCTTTATGTTATTACTCTCCATTAGGAAGCAATTAGCTGTAATATGGCATTCTTAATGGCATAATTCATATCCATACTATATTGTTTTTAGTAGGCTAGACGAAGTGGTTTTCAGACTATGTATTTACTTGGCTAGGTTTACTACTTTAGCCTATAATGTTGTCACTAAATCAACAACAAGTGCTCCCTTCTAATCTTTGAAAGTTGGTTTCTATTTACTCCTCTCTAATGTCCACAAATAGCTATTATTTGCCACCTCCTCCAATAAATCATGTACAACATATATTGTCTTCCTCATTGATGAACCTCTAATTGTTACATCAATGGTAACTTTAACGGATGAATTTACTTCATTATAGAAGGTTTGCAAAAGGAACTCCTTAGGTAAGTTATAGTTTGGGCAGCTCATTTGTGTCTTCCTAAAATTTTCCCACACTTTGTATCGTGATTCTGCTTCGCTTTGCTAAAAGATTATTATCTCTTTTATAATTCTTATTGTCTTTGTTAAAGGGAAGTACTTAGCCAAAAAGCCTTGTACAAACTGCTCCTGTATTGTCATATTCTCTGCATTAAAAGAATTTAACTATGGTTTGACTCAATCTTTAAGAATAGGAATAAACTCATATTGGCTGCATCTTTTGATTATTAATTATACCTAATCGTGTCATATATCTCTTAGAAATTGTCCAAATGAGCATTAGGACCTTCATCGGTTAGTCCATAAAATTGGACATTAGTTTGCAACATGTTCAGCAACTAATTTAATCTCAAAAGTATTTATCTGTATTGGTGGTCTTGTGATTCCTTGTTGATTAGCATTGAACCCCAAACTCACAAAGTCCATTAGGGTTCTTTACTATCCTTTTTGGTTTCTTTCTTCAGCCATTGATATCTCTATAGCTTCTTAGCATCTTACTTTTTAAATCTCTCTCTCTTACTTGGTGATGTCAAAAAATTGTATATCTAAAAGTTTGCTTGAACTCCTAATTGCTCTTATATTCATGCACTTGCAATCACACAAGAAAAGTGTTGAAATCCTTAGATCAAAATAACTCAAATTGCATTAGAAGTTAACATATCAATCATTAGAAACAATGCCAAAAACTTTTTGAATTTTAATTTAAACTTGTCTGTACCACAAGTATACTAATCATATCTTATAGTATAAAAAATATCATTCTCATAAGGAATGTATTAGTTACCTAACAATTCTTGTAACACTTTGTTTAAGGTCAGCAATATGATAATATAATGATAAAATAATTAAACTAAATAAAAGTGATAATTGAATAACTAATAAGCAATAGTAATCAATAATGAAAACTTATGATTATTTCTATCCTTGTTTTTTTTCATTTCAACTTTTTGATTTAATAATACTCGACCCTAAATATCTAATAATTATGATTACCCCTCTCTCAGGATCTAACTGAGTAATCCCAATTAAAATAGGTAAGAATTGAATTGTGACCTGTCGATCTTTCAAAACTCTTCCTAACTATCTAATTAGATTTGAATTTATCTTAAGGGTAACTAATAAACAATTAAAGTCTCTCTTCATTGCCTATTAATATGATGTTTATATTATGGTACTAGCTCTTAATGTGTAATACAACATAAATAATTCAACCTAATCTCTTGATTCGGATCAAATATAAAACAATAAATACCACAAAGTGTATCTCTATTAAATCAAGATCATAAAAGATTAAAAATAATTCAAAAGTAATCCCTAAATAGAGTTTAGGAATCCATATTGAGCATAAATTCTAATTGATTCATCATTAACATTCAATAACAAAGAAAGAAAATAAAAGAGTAGAAGTTTGAATTGTGAATTATGAATTATGAATGTCTTCTTTTCTTTTTCCTTAAGCTAGAAAATTCTACATGTTTTGTTCTTTTGGAATTTTTTCTCTTTAATCTTTTCTTTAGTGTTTTCCTACCACCTTTTTTTATGTTTTTCTCTTCCTTTTTATACTTTGATCATCCTAGGGTTCTTTTTAGGGTTTCTCAACTTGTTTTTGTCGTAAATATAATCTCGAATCATTAAAAGTATAAATATCTCGTGACCTAAAAATCTACTTCTTACACGATCGTGTATGGTGCACCATCGCTTCACCAAAGTTCCTGTTATCCACATACATGATCGTATGTGTACACAATTATGACCCATCTTGTTCTCCATATTCTTCTTCACCTTTTCTTTAATTTTCCTATCTCTGCTCATCATTAAACACATTAAACATACCTTAAAGCTTACAATTAAGATCACATTCTTGTCGTAATCAACAACAATCAAATAGAACACATAAAACGGTAAAAAAGAACATAAATCTAAGTCCTAAAAACATGATTATCACCTAAGAAAACACTTAAAAATGCACTATAAAGCTTATAAAACACATTATAATTTACACCTATCAATGTTTATGTCTCTATCTAAAAAATCCCATAGATCCAACTTTACAAATCCATGCTTAACTCTTGCATAAGTCTCTATACTTCTATTGCACACTCTAATTCCTAAAAATTTATATAAATTTAAGTAGTAAATACCAATGAGGTAAAAATCATAATAAAATAAATATAAAATTACCCCTTATTATATATACCAAAAATATTCATAATTTTACTTATATCAAAGGAAGTTATGACACATGTAACTCAAAAAATCTATAGAAATAATTATACTAAAAGCATTACACATGCCTCAAGGGCCTCACATCACATCTTAACTTGTATAAAATTAATACATACCATCAGATATAGCCATACACATCACCTAAGTCATTAATGGTATCTCTTTGACATATAAAAGGCTCTTTGAATGCACAATAGTGATTATATGTCAATAAAAACACAATTTGACTCTTAATAAACATGATTAATTTCTTTTGAACCCATTAGGTTGACATCCTAAATGTACAATAACCTTCATGCGGGGTTTCTATAATTCTAACTCAATTTTAATCAATTTAGGCATGAAAATAGTTATTAGTCACACAATAAAGCATTTAAAACACATATATAACAATATAATTAATTTAAAATATCATAATTGATATATATTGCGAACTTTTTTACGAAGGGTACCTTAAATCCCATTTTTGTAATTAAAAAATTTTCCAATGTTACCCAAATCTTATGAATGCTAATTAATTTCATTAGAATCACCTTTCTTTTACTTCTTATTTGCCTCTCAATCCTTTCCTTTCCTTTTTATTTTATTTCCTAATATTTTCCAAAAAATGATAAAATTTTCACAAAAAAACTAAATTTAAAATGAATTTTTTGAATATAATGATTGAGAAACTAGTTAACTAGTGTTTCTTGATACCTAACTCTAGTTGAATAATGGGGTGGATTAGTCAACTGATAAGCTTAAATTACCCTTAACTATTTACTCATAAATTGTTAGAATTTTCTTATCTTTCTATAGTCTCTTAAATAAACTCAATATAATATTTTTTTATCAAAATTTCATTTATACTTTAGTGCTTCTTTATGTAAATTTCTTGTCATATTAAGAAAATACTCATATTTATTTTTGCTATGTAACACTACTTCTATAGAGCATATGCCCGAACATCCAAAGGATATTCGAGAACATCCCCTATGAGAATGGCACGTTAGAACAATCACATTAACTTATTATGGCATCACACATAACACAAGTATTCAAAATGATCAAATCTCCTCATTATATTCACAAAATAAACTTACATTGTACCATTATTATTCATATCCTTGTATTTACATTCCATAACATTTTAGAGTTTACAACTCCATACAAAATGTTAACATGAAATGAGAAGTTAAACAACACATCCTAACTAGACTCCTCAGATATCAGCTGATCAGACCTTTGAGTCATTCTTGTTCTCAAAATGACAGTACTAGAATTCTACTTAGTTACCTTAGAAGCTAGAACTCCCTTATACCTGATAATCAAAGTTGCAATTTTGTTGAGTTTGCAAACTTAATGAATGAACCATCATCGATGTGCTCACTCCAATCAGAACACAAATGTCAAGTAGATAAACAATTTCAAGAAGTTTAACACATCATCCAGTATCATATCCTACATCACATTTTGTTATATTTCAACAAGTAAAAGTACAACATGTATATAAACATTTTATAACACTATTTCAGAGAAATCCATTAATTCATCTCAATCATTCAAATGATTCATGTAAAGTTATATATACGTAAATGCACATATGACTCCGTTTTCATTTTACTTTGTTGTGATCAAGCACCTATTTATTGTCCTGTATCCGTTATGGATGCCGAGCTCATTTCATTTACTATCCCATATCTTTTGTGGATACTGGGCTTATTATTAATTAAGCCTGTGGCTCTTTGTGCACAATTCCTGACGTTAAAGCTCTTTTTCATGTTGGTCACTCTGGTCAAAACTCTTTTATCTAATCATGCATATCAATGTAGTGGAACACATCAATTCACATAATATGCTATTAATACTTTTCATTCAATGTGTTCATGTCATTTATCACATTCTTTGGACTTGAGTCTAGAATTTAATATTCAGTTGAGTACACATTCCATATTACACATACAATTTGAAAACACTTCTATATACAACCCAAAGTATCAAACTACTCGGACCAATAATGTCTAGAATCATAGCAATTAGATAAGTAACAATTCATTAATAGAAATTTAACCAAAAACAATTCAATCATAGTGAGAAACATCTAGGTTAACTCAAGTATGCTCCAGAAAAGATATTGTCTTGATGATCCGGTAATGTTTGGATGTTGACGATTTTTAGTCATGCAACAAACACATTTTTACAGATTACTAAGTTAATCAATCATATGATTATTCACTCATGCACATATATATGTTTCATGTTCAATGCATGCTCAATTGACTTTCTAGGTATGTATCCTTATTCATAAATCTTGACCATTCAAACATCATAGCTTGGACACATTTAGTTTGTAATTAGGTTTATATCTTATGTAAGTTTGATCACTCTAAATTCATCAACTATACATTCACCAACCTTTTCTAGCAATATATATTCGCACAATTTCCCAATTCTTATCCATTCATACATAGTTCACATTACTCATATCCTTTGGACCACATTTGTATTCATAAGAATACCTTCATTCCTTTAACACTCATAAATTCCAAATTTTAGTTATATTGATTTCAAAACAATCCATTCCTTAAGTTAAAACATCAATTAACAACCTAAACTTATCAAACCCTTAACCAGTTAATCAAAACATCAATCTAGGTTCATTTCAGGCCTTAATCAAGTCCAAATGCACCAAAGTAAAGTAACTTATCCTTTGTTGATTCAACAATCACACAAAATAGAAAATTTTCGTTTCAAAGCATTTCCCATGATTATGGAGGACCTTCCCACCATCGTGGGATGAATGAACTGAATGTTCACACTCAAGTTTCCTTCAATTTCTTCCGATTCTGACACCTTCATACCAAATTCAAAACATCTTGATATTGGTCCATTAATTATACCTCAACTATACTTCAATTCCTCATCAATTTCACCTCCAATTCTCACTCAAAATCTTTTAATTGGCAGCTCATTAAATATTTATGTTTCATGCATACAAAAACAAAACAAAAACTTTCATTCACTTAATCTCGTCATATATGTAGTCCTAGTTTTTTTCAAATTCAAGAACACTTCACTAGCACCTTTCTTTAGCATAAATTCACCTTTATTCAAATCTCAAATCTCAATCAAAACCAAAATGGAAAATTATCCAATTCATGTATCATTTTTCCAGCACACTTCATCATTAACACTTCATATTATCCATCCCAATTCAATCATCATAAACTTTTTATTACAACATGCCACAAAGATCAATACTGTACTTACTTGTTTAGCTCAAGCTCCACCTTAATTCTTCAAGTCTACTTTGCCTTATATGCATTCTCAAATACGAGGTAGGAATTTTATTGGGTTTTAGCAACGATAAAAGACAATAGCAAAAACAATAATGTTCTGGTTCTATAACTATCTTGTGAAGGGTGAAAGCATGGATTTTGGTGTGGCAACTGAAAAAAAACTTAGGAAAAATGCAGACATGCAAAGAGGAGCAATCTTTTGGCTATAAGAGAAGAAGAAGATGAGAGTTTCAGTAGAAAGTTACAAATAAAGCAATTTGTCGTTTGTGTGTCATATGGTGTAATTAGTGTTAGGACACTTGTCAAGAGTCTAGGCTAGCTACATGTCCTCTCTTCATGTTGCCATTTCTCACCTAAATCTTAAGCCATTTATCACTTAATCTCTAAGCCATTGGTCACTTAATTACTTATACCAAATGTCACTCAATTCTACCGCCATGTGTAACTTATTTCATAGGATTAGTAATCTTAAATTTCCATATGTCAATTTGACATTTTTCTTAAACTAAATGCACATTTTAATTCATCAATTTTTCAATTGTAACAATTAATTCCAAATTTACTAGTTATAATCCACCAAACCAAAATTTAAGAAATGAGTAATACACAATTCACATCATGATCATTTTAAACCTTTCGTACCTTAGAATATGTCAATTGAGTGCACATATAATCTTGGCAATTTTTACTAAATCATGATTCATGTGTGTATGTGGATATTATGCATGTGAATGAAATGCACTTCATAAATTCTCAAATGATATGACTCAATAGTCTAAGATTATAAACCTCAGTAAGTTTTGGAACCCAGGCTGTCACAACTATGCTAACAAACTATGCGCTTCGGGATTATCGAGGGTTATTTATTAAAACTTACACACGTCATACAATTGATCAAGTTTTTAGTGTTATTGTTGGGGAGGCGATTAGTTTAGTTCTTTAGTCTAAGTTTATTTCACTATCTTTTTTTTAAAAGGAAAAAGAAAGAGAAAGAAGTTTGGGCCATAAAGTAGAGACACAATAAGACATCTTAGATTGAGAATGAGACATCTGAAGAGCTAGATGGCAAGAAGAAATGGAAAGAACAATGATGAAAGGTAGATATTATAGGGAGCAAGGAACTTTTACGAACCACAATGAGACACAGTATGGTTGGGGAAGTAACGATCCTTATTGTAACATGGACACTCTGGGGTGGCACAACCATTCAAATTTCTATTGGTCCAATAATAGGTGAGCATTAGGATATGTTTTTATAGGTAATTGACAAGTGTTTTCCAGTATAATTGTTGATTATTGTTCTAGTTTAGGATTCATTTTCTATGTTTTTATTAAGTTTGATTTTCATTATTGTTCTTGTGTGTTTGATATTAATTGAGGGCAAGAATTGACTATTTTTATGTAAGAAGGAAGGAGAAACTTGGAGGGTGAACTAAAGATCAAAGAGGAGAATAAATGAGGAGTGCATCTGTTACAAATTCCCTCGCTCGTAGGAATCATGCAAATTCCTACGTCACATGGGAATTACAGAAGAAAATGAGAGATGCATCTGTGACATTTCCATGCTCGTGGGATTCATGTCAATTCCCATGAGCGTGGGAATTATAATATGAGGCAATCTGCGAGGCTTCATTAAACTTAAGGTTTTTGGACTATACAAAAGGAATTAAGCCTCCATCTCAAGGAGAGATGACACCTACCTATAAAAACACCATTCTTTAGTGAAGAACCCATGTTTGGAGCACTGAGGAAGGATTGAAAACAAGGATCATCACAAGATTGGGCAAAATAGCACATCAACACCAAAATTCTAGATTTTGGCAAAGAAGAGAAAGAGTCATTCTATTCAATTTTCTGTCATTTTAATCTCTTCTATTCTTTGTAAAAATGGGTTATTTGAATGTTGATGATGTTATGGAGACCATGTTATGCTGATTTTATTTTAGAAATTGCTTTTGGAACTATTATATTGAACTCTTATTTTATTGAATTAAATGCAATTCACTTTGTTCATTGCTGTTTTTAATTTTCATTTTGCAAGAAATCGAGAGAGTGAGTGAGATGAAATTTGTGTAGGATTGTACAACAAGAGTTGGCGACCTATATACTAGCAATCATCACATTAATTGAATAGTTATAAGAGAGATCTCGACTAGTCAATTGATCACCCGTAGGATAGTTTAATAACTAATTGAATCGGTACGGTCATTGGGTAGGATCATCCAATTGATTCCCGTTAATTCGATTAGGGATAAATAGTTACACCTTTAGAGAGGGTAATTATTACATTCAAAAATATAGGGTAAGACATTATTCAATCACTAAAATAGGAGGGAGACAAAATAGGAAAAAAAAGTAATCTCTAGTATTTAAATTCTTGAATTCAGATTTTTTGCAATTTCGGTATTGTCCATTGTTTACATTAGTCTTTTAATTTTAATTTAATTTTCCAGATTTTTTTGCATTTCATAATTTAGTTTCTTAAATATAGTTGTGTCCAAATTAAGCGGTGTCTAGGCATCAATCCCTGTGGGATCGATATCCTCTCTTTTCATTACAAGTCATAACCCATTCACTTTTGATTATTGAGCGTAAAATAAGTAGATAGGTTTTACCATCAACAGTCATCTTGCTACATTTTTGACTAAGGACGGCACCCTCGATAAAATTACTAGCATCACATATAATCTCAAATGGTTGACTTCATTTAGGTGGTTGAATGAATAGTGTTGAAGTTAAAAACTCTTTCAACTTTTCAAATGGTTGCTTGCATCCCTCATCAAACTCAAAAGGCACATCCTTTTATAACAAATGACAGTTTTGTTGAGATTTTACTGAAGTCCTTGATAAACATGCGATAAAAACCTGCATGTCTAAGAAAAGAATGAACCTCCCACACATTTGTAGGGTAAGGTAAGTTTTGCACAATTTCTAACTTAGCTTTATCGACCTCAATTTCTCTAGATGAGATTATATGTCCCAAAACTATTCCTTGTTCAACCATAAAATGAGATTTTTCAAAATTGAAAACAAGATTAGTTTCGATGTAACTTTCAAGTACACAATTCAGATTATTTAAACATTTATCAAATAAATCCCAAATATAATAAAATCATCCATAAAGACCTCAATAATGCGCTCAACATACTCAAAGAAAATACTTACCATG
Source organism: Erythroxylum baracoense (assembly GCA_025629805.1). Taxonomy (NCBI): domain Eukaryota; kingdom Viridiplantae; phylum Streptophyta; class Magnoliopsida; order Malpighiales; family Erythroxylaceae; genus Erythroxylum; species Erythroxylum baracoense. The sequence goes on along the minus strand of JAOTAY010000007.1, from coordinate 7,606,465 downwards.
CATCTTTGAAAGGTGGTTGGGGCATTGCAGAGTCCAAATAGCATGCTTTTGTAGGCAAATGTATCAAATAGGCATGTGAAGGTAGTTTTCTCCTGATCCTTCAAAGCTATCATGATTTGGTTATATCCTAAATACCCATCCAGAAAACAATAGTGAGATCAGTTTGCAAGTCTTTCAAGCATCTAATCGATCAATGGGAGTGGAAATTAATCCTTACATTTAGAAGAATTTAACTTCCTGTAATCGACTTATACTAGCAATCCATTTTGAATTCATGTAGGGAAAAACTCATTATTCGTATTTTTCACCACTATAATTCCAGTTTTCTTTGGTACTACTATTCGCAAGGTTACACGTGCTAAGTTTTACTATTTATAACCTTGGTAAATTCTGCAAGAGTATAGATCGTTCACGTAGTACCTAAGGTATCGATCCCATAAAGAAGGCTAACTAGTCCTAAATCTAAGGTCTACCTAAAATACAATTAACTAATACAGAAATTAAATCAATCAATAATCAAATATGAGAATTTAAAGTGAAGAAAGGTCACAAAATATCAACTCACACAACAATCCGAAATCAACTTAGAAATAGCCAAGTGAGAGAAAGGGGCATTTAACTCGAAACTAAAGAAAATCTAACCAATTATGTAATTTTTGACTTAACAAGCCTAGACGATCCTAGGTTGAATTAGTCTCTCTCGAGTTATAATTCTTAACCCTAATTGATGATCCTTAATTTAAATTAAGGAATCGTGATCTCTCGATTCGCTGTTAACCCAAAACTTAAATTAGTTCTAAGTTGTCTAAAAGCCTACCAGGAATCTATGCTCGATCTCTCGTTACACGACTCTACCGATTTGATTCAATTATCTACCTATCGATTCACCTAACTCTCGTTAACCCAAATCGATGACTTTTACCTAGCTCACCCTCTTAGTTTATTGCCAAGCTATTAAGAACAGAATTTGAATCACAATTAAATTAGAAGAAAACACTTTCAAATAAACTTTATTAATCTCAAAAGCTAAAAAAACCCAAAGGTGAGCGTAAACAGTAAATCAACACTCAACAACACTATTTCCAATGAATATCCCAATTTCATACATCCATAAAATCAAAATAAAAATAAGAAATATTGTCAGAGCGGATTTCGGAGGCAGTGACTGTGAGAAACCACCTGTTCCAGGAAGTACTTCGCATCAAACTTATCTCCGTGTCTCTCTTTGCTCGTCTCCTTCCTCAGTCTCTTGATCTCCCTTTAGGTTTTCCTCGAAATTGACGGAATGATGCTCTCTTGCGTGACTCTCTGGCCCTCCCTAAAACTCCCTGTGGCTATCATATCATGTTCTATTTATTCTATGAAAGCCCTGTTAAGTCAAGAGGACTTTACGGTGATTAATTTTGATGAAAATCAAATAATAATAATGTTAGAAACACATGAACGTTTTTGACAAGTGTGTTAAGTGTGCAGAAGGAAACATAGACGTAGAAGGAAACACAAACGCAAAGACCACACAGACGCAGACGCAGACGCAAAGTTAGTATAGACGCAAAGTCAAAATACAGACGCAAACACAACACAGACCCAAACACAGATGCAGACGCAGACGCGAAATCAAAACACAGACGAAGACGTAAAGATAATATAAACACAGACTCAGGTGCAAAGATAATATAAATATAGACGTAGACACGAAATCAAAACACAGACGCAGGCGCAGACCCGAAGTCAAAACACAGACGTAGACACAAAGTCAACATAGATGCAAAGACAATAAAGACGCAAATAAGATATAGACAATACCATGAAGATACATTAGCACATCAGACAGTTACTTAGTTAGAGTTAGTTACAGAACTCAACTAAATGACGGTTATCAAGAATCAAGAAGCAGTTATCAAAGATCAAGAAGCAGTTAGAGACGAAGGCTAT
>JAOTAY010000007.1:7592999-7603312 GCA_025629805.1 Erythroxylum baracoense | reverse complement strand
AATTAATTAGAAATTTATATGAAAAGTTAATAAGTTAACAAGTTAAAAGTTATTGTTAAAATTATGAACTACATTAACTACAAATTTTTAACTTACTTAAATTATTTATTAATTTTTAATAAATAATAATTTTTTTGTAGTGGGCAGGCCACGGGCTACGGGCCACGGGCCACGGGCCGGTCAGACCTGCCCTCGGTTTGGCCCCTTTATTATTTCACTGGCCACGGGCCGGCCCGCGGCCATTTATACTTGGCCCGTGGCCTGACCCATGAGCCAGTCAAACTGGGCCAAAAACTGTTGACCGACTCATGAACCAGGTCGGACCCATTTTGACAAGCCTTGTGTCATTAAGTGAAAAAGATAAAAAAGCCTTTTCATGGATTCTCACCAAAACAAAAACGGAAGATAAAAAAGCCTTTTCATGGATTCTCACCAAAACAAAAACGGAAGAAGTAATTTAAGTTTCAGCAAAATAATAATCTCGGAAGGTCTTTTAGCTACTCGATGGCTTATTAACTGACCAATAACAGAAATTAACGTAAAGGTGGGGTTTCAGTTAACTTATCTATACAAATCAATGGAAGGCAGGGGAATCAAATAAAATTACCAGTTATGAATTTAAGAAGAAGAAGAAGAAGGAAGGAACTTAAAATTATCACCAAAAAATGTGGACCGACTTGCATTCCGAAGCATTAAATGCTGCATTTACTTAGTGACTTAAAGGCCCCTTCCCATCTTCATCCATATACCATAAATAAATACCTTTAACAAAACAATAAATGCGACGGAGAAACCAGAAAATACAAATCAAATTGAATTCTTTCCTTTTCCGCTTAATTGTAATCAATAACTGAGCTTATTACTCATACATACATATAAAAATATATATATATTGATTTATACGTATGAAATTCTCTCTCTCTCTCTCTCTCTCTCTCTAAGCCAAACTGAAGGAGAACCCTTTTTGCTCTCTCCCTAACCAAGAACAAGAAAACGAATACCCAGAGAAGTAGAAGACGTTTTGCGTGACATGGCAGCTGATGTGAGCTCTCTTATGAGGATTTTGAGTGGATATAATGATGATCGGACGGTAGTTAACGAAAGCGCTGGTGGGAAAACAACGGCTTTGGACACTATGGATTTGCTTGGAAGTAGTGGTGATTCTGCAAACAACCAGTCCCAAGAGTTGGACCTTGATTTGCAGGTCCCTAGTGGATGGGAAAAGCGTTTGGATTTGAAGGTTATTCTTTTTTCCTCTTCTCTGGGTTTGTTTTGTTTTATTTCCTCGGAAAGTCTCCACAAAATTGAACATGAATAAATTAGTCATCTGAATTTGCAGTTTCTTTCTTTTTTTTTTCTCACTTCATGTTTGTTGTTTTGTTGGCCTTAGACTCGAATCTTGAACGCCCTTACTGTAAGTCTAATACATAACATGGAGAACATGTTCAGATCATATCAAAATTGTTTCTGTTGTTTTAAAATAGTTTAATGATTTTTCTGTTCGTAGGGTTGTACGGATATCTTTTTGTTTTTTCATTTGAAGGCAGAGGAAGTTACAAGTGTAGATTTATTCTTGTACTTCTTTCAGAGACTTTTAACTCTCAGCTGGAAATGCAGGGACTTCCCTTGGTTTTGCTTCTCAATTTAATGGCTTTAAATTTCCAAGCTTCCAAAGCAATGTTTCTGTTTATTTTGTACGAGTACTCAGCAGCAGGCATTGAAAATTTTTAACTGATTCCTTGAAGAAATTGTTTCAAGTTCATTGCATATCACTTATTTCCATGTCAGTAATTGAGGTCATAAGGATGAGTATTGTCTTGATATTTAATATTGTTCATTAATGCTCTGCAATTTCCTATCCTCCTTTACATATTGTTCACTTTCATTTATTATTATCCTCCTTTACATATTGTTCACTTTCATTTATTATTACCCTCATCCTCTTCAGTAATTATGCCAAATAATCTGTCACTACTTGAATTTGGTCCTTTCCATTCTCAAGATAGGTGTAGTTTATTTGATCTGCCCTTTTTCCTTTTTCGTTTTATTTGGTTGCAGTCAGGTAAAGTGTACTTACAGAGATGCAATTCCTCAAATTCAGCCCCATCATTTGTAGATCATAAGCACCAGACTAATGAAACAGTGCCCAAGCTTCAAGATTTAAACTTCCCACCATCACCTTCCAAGATCACACTAAATCTATTTGATGACAGCAACCTGGAGCTTAAGTTAGTGTCACCTTCATCTTCGTCTTCATCGTCATCGGGCAATTACCAAAGTGTATGCACATTAGACCGAGTAAAATCTGCACTTGAAAGAGCAGAGAAAGAACCGATTAGGAAGAGATCACTGCTACGCAAGTCTTCGTTGGTATTGCCTTTACACTGTCCATCCTCACCTTTAATCAAAGAAGAGGAAAACGAGGAAAGTTTTTCACGAGTTGCAGCAGGGTGCCCTGGTTGCCTATCGTATGTATTGATTACGAAACATAACCCAAAATGCCCTAGGTGCAATTCAATTGTTCCTATGCCGATGGTGAAGAAGCCAAGAATTGATCTCAACATATCAATCTGAGATGAACCGATTCTACAATATGATATGCCTATGATTTTGTAAATGACAGGAGTTAAGTTAGGGTTTACAAGTTAGAAATGGTCGTTAAAAGTAGCTTACAAGTAAAGTTCATAAGTTTAATGGTGGATTGATCAATAATGTAATTTTCCACAATTTTATTATCCAATCAAAGGGTTTTACTATATAAATTGCAACAAAACCCTCGAAATTCTCAAGCTTGTGTCATCCACACGTTTCCCATAGCTTGACTTGAAAAACATACTTTCATATTATGGTCCAGGGGACTGGGAAGGTCATCAAATTTGTGCATGTTTTGCACGGGCAGTAAGACCTTATGCGAGTACGCCCTGCACTTTAACTTGCATGGAAGCTATGCCCTAGAGGCAACATAAGTAACATGCATTTAATGAAATGCTTTTACTATAACATAAAAGATGAGCTAGTAAGCATGCCAATTTAGGTAAAGAGTGTAAACAAGCCATAAGAACTTGGAAGTGACGATCCCATCTGAAACTTACCAACTTCGTCTGCTAAAACCAACTAAATTCAGAAAGCTACAGATATATAGGATTTCGCAAAGAATTGAACGCCATGAATGTAAACACGTTAAATAAGAGAATGCGACTTGTATCCATGCAACTATCGAGTAGATTTCAACAATTAAGAGCCATCTTAGGTGGGGTTTGGAGCAAGTACTACTAGTAGTTCTGTGCCATCTCTCCACTGATTCTGGCACAACACATCATTAAAAAGAGGGGTAGGAATCTATATATACAAAATTAAAATTTGTGGTTGCGTCCTATAAATGTTTGATAACTGCATTCAACTACACTTTTGTCAAATTATCAAACTTTATAGTTGCTGCACGAAGCTAATTATGGCCATTTACTAGACCAATTCATTAATTGACCTAACTATCAATAAATGAGAATTTAATTTGATCAAGAACTTAAAGTTTCCCCAACTACTTGCTCTTATGAGATAAATGCTTTTTTTTCCAACCAATTTGTATACGTTTTCATGTCCTCCCTATCAACCATTTAATTAGAATCCTTGCACTTATTTTATCATGTCTTATGTTGCTTTTTTTCTTTTAATCACATAATCAATTCCTGGCAGAAAAGGGGTGAGACTGTATAGGACGACTTTATCACTTCACAATCGAAATTGTTGCTACACAGGACGAATTGAAGAAATAACTTTATAATCTATATATAGATTTTGAATCTCTACTCCTCAGTCTTTACTAAACTATTAAGGGTTTTTGAGGGAGTTTAGTGATAGATTAAATTAGTTTCAAGTGAATTCATATATACTTAAGACATGACATCTTAATCAACCATCATAGTTATAATGATAATATTCATTCTCATTCTTCACTATATTCATTCTCATACCTATTACCATCCTCTTGAACGAACCATCCGCCCCCTTATTTTCGTATATATATAACTGACAGTACTCTTACGTTTTTTTTCGATGTTAGATTATTTCACTTTTGAATTTCAAACACTTACAACTTCAAGATTGATCATTAGTAGTTTCTTAGATTAATGGTTTCGTATTTGTCCAGTCAGGAAATCAAAGTCCCATTTTTTTTGTGACTATTGAATTATTTTAGAAGTTTGCGACATTTAAATCAGTTTGTATATATTGACTAATATGTCCATTACAATAGAAAATATTAACTTAATTTTGAGACATCATTTTATCGTTTATGTTATACTTACATGTGTATTTAGATAGTAATGTAAGTTGAAAAACGAAATTGAAATGAGTAATAAAGATTACTGTATTAGATTGAAATTAGAGTTACAAGTTGGCTTTAAAGGTTGTAGAAGAGGAAATTAATTGTATACAAGGATGTGACCGAACTCCAACTTTAGTTGAATCCTTATTAAATGAGCAAAAGGAGCATTTACCTAAATTTTCTTAGGTGACACGTTCATTATCATTAGCTCGCGAAGCTATTAAGTGTAATTAAGTGCAGTTCAATCTACATACCTAACAAATATTAAATGCGTATTTAATGCAAACGTTGAACCTTAGAATCCGGCTTTTGTGTTTTCCTTTGGACTCCAGTGTTGACTTTTTCGAAGCTTAACTTTTAAGAAACCATTTGTTTTTTTGGTAAATAAGAAACCATTTGTTATAGAGCAAAAAGGAGCATGTTGTAAGTACATCTTATATTTTGTTTTTCATTTTCGCATAATTAAAGAAAACATTTGGAAGGAACTGACCTTATATCCATCTGTAAATATCGCTTATTTTACATGCAAATGGGCAGTCTTTGGTGTAATCACATGCTTTGATACTACGTGTAAAAATTATCTATCAAGTAAAAATAATTATAGGATCATTCAATAGAATCATATACATCTTAATAATTGATATATTAATATTAAAACGATAAAAAGAATATTTGGGTTAGAAGATATGATCATTGTTCTTAAAATTGTATAATCACCTTTTAGAATATTTGTAAAATAGGAATAACTATGCTCTTACAAGTGATTGATATATAGAGTTATGACGTGAAAAAAGGGACTTATTCTAATTAGTCAAAGTTTAAGACTTAAAATATCTTAATATCTCTACACAATGACCATATAAAACCCAATAAATATGCTCAAAACATCAAGCCTATAAAAGGATTAAAACTATAAAAAAAGATCTACATGCCAATTGTTTGACTCAATTGTAAAGGAAAAGACTAATCAGTTATAACCAATCAAGAAAAAATCTAATATTCTCCCACTTAGCAAAAAAATATCAAAATTTAATTCTTTGAAAAATGAACGGGTTAATGATTGACCTAAACTTAGTCAATTATAAATTAACCGTAAGTGCACGGTGTAACTGTAGGTAGTACCGGCAAGTACAGATTGATCTCACAAAGACAATAATTATTAGTAATTACCTATCTCCTATTATTTAGCCTACGAACTATAGTTTGATTTTTAATTAAGGAAATAAAACTTAACAATTAAAATAAAATAGGCAACAATATTGAATACAAAAATGAAATAAATCACTTAGAAAACAACCAATATCAGGAATTAGTGTCTATGGAATTAATTCCCTAAAACTATTAAATAATTAACCTTTTATTATGCAATTGTTCTATTGATTATTGGACCATGGAAATTCCTATCATATGCTAATAGCTCTCTCGAGTTTACTAGCAACTAATTCTAAGTTTATCAACTGAATTACTCTGATTAAAATTTATAGGATTTCTTTCCCGATTTGTGAATTCCGCTAGTAGGTTTGACCCTAATCTAGAGGATTTATGTCCACCTATCTCTAGGTTTGCAATCAACTGTTTTCAATTGTGGTAGATCTATTCACGCACAGGATTTCTCAATCTCTATACTATGAAATCATATTATAAACTAAAATTATGGATCTATAGAACATATATTAAACACATAATGAATCACAATAAATCAATCAAAACCATTGCATTAAATACATGAATCAATGCATGCTATAGCACAAACATAGGTTTCATCTTACCTAAACACTAATGATGTTTAGTTACACATGATAGAAAACGAAATAAAAAATAAACAAAAAGAGAAACAAATAGAAAATAAAGAGTTAATAATTCTAAATCTCCTATCGAATGTTCTTACTAAATAAAGGTTTGATCTTGTATTATATTGGATCTTTTGATGATTTCTTCATATTTCCCACTTCTCTGGATCAATATTATCCCTTATGGACATTCTCCATGTCTGTAATCATCTCCAAACATGTCTTTTTATGGTAATGTTAAAGGTTTTTTTTAGATATACTGTAACACACCAATACCATAGGACATATGCCCTAAATTCTTGAGAATATTCGAGCATATACCCTACGGGAATGACATGTTAGAGCAACCACATTTACTTAATATGGCATCATACACATAAGAAGTAATCATAAAAACAACTTATCTCATTTCATTAACAAAACATGTTTTACACTATTATTTTATTACAACCCATCCATATATTTACAATACAGAAACCTTCTATGATCATATTGTTTTAAACAAAAGATTCTACATGAAATGAAAACTATACAAAGTACTCTATCTAAAATCCTCAGATGATTGCTGACCAGATCTTTGAGCCATATCTTGATCCAAAATAGACAGTACGAAACTTCAGTTAGCTTGCTCTACTAGCAAGGTCTGCTCTTAGTACCTAAAAATCAACGATGCAATTTTGATGAGTTTTGTGAACTCAGTGAGTGAACCATTACTCAAAACAGAGCACATATATATCAATGATTAACATTCAGCTCAATCAAAGTAACACTTCATTCAGAGTTATAACTTATATTCTACAATTTGCATCATAATACAAGAAGCATTTAAAAATACAATCACTTTTTAAGTCATTCCAGAAGTACATTACGAATGCAAGAATATCATGTAATCATTTCAAAACATCACACTCATTTATCACAATTCTTTATATCACCATCAAAGTCATAAGCATTTATCAATATAAACACAACATAGTTCAACATGCATTTGCAATCAATATCATGAACACATTTAAAGATACAAATGCAAATGCAAATGAGACTCATTCCTATTTTAATTTTGTTGTGACCGAGTACCTATTTCACTGTCTCGTATCTGTTGTGAATATCAGGCTCTTTTTAGTGCTGTCTTGTATTTGTTGTAGATATTGGACTTATTAATCATTGAGCATGAGGTTCTGATGTGCATAACTAAGCTTAAAGCTCTTTTCATGTTAGCCAATCTGGTCACAACTCCTTTATGTGAAAATGCATCATGTAATGGAGTATAATCATTCACATAATATATCATCAATCACTTCTAGTCAATGAGCACATTCAATTTTCACAGTTCATCGGATCTAAGTCCGGTATTCAATAAATAGTTGAGCATTCAATTTCCTTGTTCACATTGAAATCACAAATACTCCCAATATAGTCTTGAATATTTCCTCGGACAATCAATTGTTTGAAATCAGTAATATCACAATTATATGAATATCAATTCATTATAGAGGAATTAAGTTTAATCAACATAATTCGAATAGAATACATTACCAATCGAAATCTCACATCTAAGTTGCCCACTATACATATAATTCCAACAGAAGTATAAATATTTGAGTTTACACAACTAGGTTAACTCACAGTACACTCCAGTTAGCCATTACCCCGAAGTGCTATTAATGTCTGGATTGTGTCGGTCGATATGTGCCTTTAAATCAAACAATACACACATATACACATTACTAGTTGATCAATCAAATGAATGCTAAAAGTTACACATGTATATGTATCATGTTTAATGATAGTTGTGATTTGTATGATATTTTAGGGTTCAATTTGTTAGGTATTTAGTGTTAATTTAAGTGTTTAGTGTGTATTTAGGTTTCAATTGTGTTAATTTATGTGTTTAATTGTTTTTATAGGTTAGTGTGAGTCTTTGAGCTTAAATGTTATATTTTTGAGGTACCTTGATGTGTTTGTTGCTGTTTCAAGGTAAATGGTGAAGAAAGGAGAAGTTTCGAAGAGTTTTGAGCCAAAAACATAGCCCACAATCGTGACAGAAAGAAGTGAGCTGAAAGGGCCATGGCCACAATTGTGCATTTTGGGCCACAATCGTGACAGAAAGGTTTAAGTGCTGGCCACAATCGTGACAAGTAGGGCCACAATTGTGGCCTTCGTTGGGCTGAAACAAATACTCGAGTTTTGTAAGATTTTTCAAACCATTTCAACCCCGAATTAAACCTAGGGCATCTAAAGTATAAATACAGGGACAGAACCAGTGGCCTTGGAGAGTCTGAAAAGAGAGCATTCACGTCAATCACATTAAAAAACCTAGAGAGTTATCGAGAGATTAAGGAAGGCGATAAAGGGAGAGAGTCACAGAGACAAAGCTTGATGTTACTTACTTCCCAAAACAGGTGGTTTCCTGCAGTCGCTGCCTCCACAAATCCATTCCAACAGTAGTTCTTTTTTAATTTCAATTTTATGGATGAATGAAATTGGGATGATTATTGAAATTAATTGTTGTCAAGTGTTGATTTATGTCTAAACTCACCTTTGGGTTTTTAGTCCTTGAGATTAATAAAGTTTGATTGTTTGTGTTTTTATTGATTTAAATGTGATTCAATATCTGTTCGGAATAATTTGGAAATAAACTCAGAGGGTGAGATGAGTGAAAATAATCAAATTAGGCTAATGAGAGTTAGGTAGTTTGATAGATAGAGAATTGAATCAAACCGATAGAATCGTGTAACGAGAGATCGAGCATAGGTTCTTGGTAGGTTATTAGACAATTTTAGAACTAATTTAGGTTTTAGGTCAATTGTGAATCGAGAGATCATAATTCCATAATTGAAATTAGGGATTATCAATTAGGGTTAAGGATTATAACTAAAGAGAGAGTAATCTACCTTAGGACCATCTAGACCCATTAATTCGATAATTGCATAATCAGTTAGATTTTTATTAATTTCGGATTAAAAATCTCCTTTCTCTCACTTGGTAATTTCTAGGTTGATTTTTGGATTGGGTTGTGTGATTTGTTACTTGTTTAGATTCCTGCAATTTAATTCTCATAATCGATTGTTTAAGTGATTAATTTTCTGCATTGTTTGTTTATTTTAGATTGTTACACTTTAGCTTCGCCTTATATTTTAGGATTAGATTACCCCTCCTCGTGGGATCAATACCTTAGGTGCTAAGCGAATGACCCGTGTGCTTACAAAAATTACCAAGGTTATAATTATTAAAACTTAGAGTACTGAACCTTGTGATCATTTAATGCATGCTCAATTGATTATTCCGGGTATGAAATCTTATTCACAAATCATACTTACCATGGTTTGTGCATCATTTAGTTTGCAATTAGGTTTATGCCTTAATACACTTGATCAGTTTCAATTCATCACTCACATTTATCACTCTTTTTCCTAGGATTATCACTCACACAATTTCCAAGTTCTCATTCAATCATTCCCAATTCATCACTTACATATACTTTGAATCACGTTACATTCATGAAAACATATTTATATCATTATCAACTTATATTTTATACTTATCCTTGAACATTTTTTATGATCAAAAGCCTCTTATAACACACACACAATTGTTATTTTAAATATAGAATTTCAGCAAGCTAAATCTATACATCCACCAAACTTTTTCCAGTAATATAGATTCTTGTTAGATTTGGGAAGCCCATTTACATGGGAGATCTTCAATATAGGCCTAGTGATGGAACATATTCATGGGCTTTGACATCACACTTTAACCTAAAACCTTAAGGCATTAGGTTTGTAGGTTTTTTCTACTTATATGTCCTTTACTAGTTCTATCTCTTTCCAATGTGGGATTCCTACTCACACTTGATATCCCAATAATCTGCCCCTCAAGTGTCAACTTCCACATTGGGCTTGGACTCCTCTTTGAGCGAAAGCCTTTTTCTTAATAGCTCGAGTATATGGCATCACCAAGAACCCTTCTACTTGACTGGTATGGGCCCACCAGGAGTCTCCTTGCTCTTCCTCGTGAGGAGGCAACCACAGAATCTGACTACCGTCTCCATACTTATCCCTTGTCGAACCATCAGTTTTGATACCACTTATTGGATTTGGAAAGCACACTTACATGGATTATTGTAACAGCCCAGACCACCCGCTTGCAGATATTGTCCGCTTTGAGCCTCGGCCTCTCAGGCCTCGCGCTCTCACGGT
>JAOTAY010000007.1:7574750-7592899 GCA_025629805.1 Erythroxylum baracoense | reverse complement strand
AAATCCTTATATGCACAAAACTCACTATTCACAACTGCATGAGCATGAGATGTGGTAATTTACCACACCTGGACCCACTTCTTTGGTCCGACCCGTTCTCTGGAAACGGGATGTTACAAACACTCATTGAGCTCATTTAGCTCATCCTTGTTTTTATGTCTTTTAAATAAACCACCCCAGGTATGCATACAGGTGCTACAAGAATTGGGACTTTATTGGAGGATTAGTTGCATTGTTGGGTGCTACTACAATTTTGTCATTTTGATATGTACATTTGTGTAAAGAATGGATGTTTATAAAGGCTTTAAAAAGAAATAAATAAATATGTTTTAGCTTTTTAAAGTTGTTTGTAGTGATTGTTGAGAATTATTTGTTTGGGGTTAGGGAGTGTTCTTATACAAAATGATAAGGTTATAGCCTATGCTTCTACATAATTGAAGAAGCATGAGCAAAACTACCCCACCATGTTCTAGCGTTAGTGGCAGTAGTTTTTACATTGAAAATTTGAAGGTATTACTTCTATGGTGTTCCTTATAGGATTTTCACGTATCATAAGAGTCTATAATATTTGTCACTCAAAAGGAACTAAACATCAGGCAGATGAGATGGTTGGAGTTAATAAAAGATTATGATTATATGAGTACCACCATAGAAAGCCAATATAGTGGTTGATGCCTTAAGTAGGAGACTTACCAATTCGATAACAAGAACAAAGACGATATATCTTTCGCTTCTAGTAGAAATAAGGTCTTTAGGAGTCAGATTAAATATGGTAGACTCAAGGGTATTAATTACGACCTTTCATGTTCGCCCCATTTTGGTGGATCAAGTTAAAGAGGGATAGAAACAAGATCCACAGTTGATAAAGTTAGAGACTGAAGATGAGGCTAGGTAAAGAATAGACCTTACAATCAAGGTAGGTGGTACAATGATGACGGGGCAACAATTATGTGTACTAGATATAAGAGACTTAAAGAAAGAAATCTTAGAGGAAGCTAATTCCTTAGCTTATGCTACGCATCTGGGTAGCACGAAAATGTACCACACTCTTAGAGAACACTATTGGTGGAGAGAGATGAAGAATGAAATATCAGAGTTCCTTTCTATGTGTCTATCCTGTCAATAGGTAAAATAGAACATCAGAAGCCCATAGGATTCATGTAGCGCCTCCCTATCCCTGAATGGATGTAGGAGAAGATTACTATGGACTTTGTAGTAGGAATTCCATAGAGTCAAAGGGGGCAAGAAGCTATATGGGTGATAGTGGACAGGCTAACAAAGTCCGTACATTTTTTCTAATCAAGAATGATTATCCCTTAAACTGGTTATCCAACTTTACGTTGATGAGGTAGTGAGAATCCATAGTACATCAATTTCTATTATCTTAGACCGCAACTCTAGGTTAACATTGAGATTTTGGCCTAGCTTACAGAAAGCTTTAGGTACACGCACGAAGTTTAGCACTACCTTTCACCCCCATACGGATAGACAATTAGAGAGGACTATCCAGACATTTAAGGATATGTTTTTGTCTTATTTCATAGAGTTTACAGGGAGTTGGGACACGCACCTACCACTAATAGAGTTCACATACAATAACAATTATTAGACCAACATTGACATAACCCCTTATGATTCAATTTATGAAAGAAAATGCAAAACTTCAATACGAGGTAGGTGAAAGGAAACTAATAGGTCCCAAACTTGTACAGGTGACAATAGATAAAATTTAAGTTATTTAGGAAAGAATAAAGATAGCCTAGGATAGGAAGACAAGCTATGTCAATAATCATTATAAGGATTTTGAATTTGAAACTAGAGATAGAGTATTTCATAAGATTTCACTTTGGAAAGGTGTACTTAGCTTTGGGAAATGCGATAAGCTAAGTTCGTGTTACATGGGACTGTATGAGATCACAAAAAGAATTGGTTAGTGGCATATCGGTTGATGCTACAAGATGAGTTCGTAAGGATTCATAATGTCTTCCATGTATTTATACTTCACAAGCACCTAGCGGATCTATCACACGTAATCACAGAACAATAGGTGGCCTTAAAGGAAGATTTGACTTTTGAGAAGGAACCAGTATAGATCCTTGACCATAAAGAATAAGTTTTGCGTAATAAAACCATTTATTTTATTGAGGTACTATGGAAGAATCACACAGCAGAGGAAGTTACATAGGAGCCTGAATAGCAGATGCATACTTTGTATCCCCATCTATTTTAAATATATATGATTAGCTAAATTTTGAGGATGAAATTTTTATAAGGAGGTTTGATTGTAAAACCGTGAACTTTTTCTTTCATTTGAATAAAAAATTTTAGGTTCAGTGAATAATATTTCTGCTTGAATAGTTATTTTTGAGGATCTAACCCCAAAAAATTTAAAAATATCTAGAATAGGTATTAAAGTCTAATGGTAATGAAACGAATTGAAAATAAGTTCGATTAGATGGATTTTAGGAGTTGTGAAAGTTTATGATTAAAATGCCCATTTTGGAAAATAAATGGTATTAATGATTTAAACCCATTCGAATTTTTTTAAAGCATCCAATAAATAATTATTGATCCTAATTAGAGTATTTCATGGTTAATTTAATGATAAGATGGTTGTGGAATATTTTCAAAATTTAATTCGATTGGTTGATGAATTAAATTCATTAAACGGCAATTTGGTCTTTTGTATAAAATGGTATTAGTGAAATAATGATCACATTTAATGACCAATTAAGGGATTTCTTAAAGATCAACAATCATTAATTACATGGTGATGAGTCATTAGAGATAACCATTGAGAAAATGACATGTGTGTGATAAGTTATTAGAGATGACCAATAAGAAAGTGACATGTGTAATGCACTAAAAGATCATAAAAAGCAAAATTTACTCACAAATTGCTTCAATTGGAGAGTTAACCGTGAGAGTGACCATGAGAGTGGAAAAGAAAAGGAAAAGAAGAGATGCCAAGATGAATGTTGGCCAAGGAGAATAGGAAGAAGAGTGCAGTTGGTTTTTTTTTTATAAATTTGGAGGAATTTTGATCAAGTCTAGGTGCTTATTAACTACCCAAGAGATTGAAAGAAAAAGTGGTAAGTTTTCCTAGCTTAAGCTACTAGTTTTTTAGGTTTTTTAGTGGGATTGATTTATTTATAGGAAATGGTGGTTTCTGACTTGCCATAGAGTAAACAATAAGCTTGGAAGCATTTAAGGGTTGAACAAAAGAAAGTCAACCAAGAAATCAAGCTTGAAAGAATTGGTCCAGGTTAGGGTTTTGTGACTAAAAATTGGTTTGATTTCATTTTATGTGTTTAGAATTCAATTCATATATGTAGAAATCTAATTAGCATGTTAAAAATAAAAATGAAATTAGTTAGTGGCTTAGATGGTGAATTTGGACTAGGTAAAGTTTATTTAAGTTTGAGGATTTTTGTGATTAAATGGTTGGGGATGATATTATGTGAATTAAATAATGTTATAGGTTTTAAAACATGTATTTGTGATATGATATGTTAAGAAAGTGGAAGGATAATTAAAGTGTATCAATTCAACCAAGCTAAAAATTGTTAAAGAAAAATTGTAAAATTGTAACTTTTAGCGTGATGTGTTTGGATAATGTTTGGCATAGATCTTTCGTGAATTGTGTTGAAAAAATTGGAAAGAAAATTAAATGATAATATAGATGTGTGTGGCGAGGACAATTTGGCCTTAAGAGCAAATGTGGTTATTGGTGTGAGATGTTGAAGTTTGATTATGGTTAAGGTGTAAATAAGATGAAATGTTAAGGTTGTTATTGTGAAAAATCAAATGGAAAAAGTTAGCATTAATCATATTACATATTAGACCATATGGAAAATTAATTAGGAGAGATAGTGTTTTAAAGAAATTGGTGAGTTAGAATGGGTAAAAGATGCTATTTAAGTAATTTTCAAAGTTAGATTTTGAAACAGAAAACAATATACTAGTTTACGAAATTTAAAGGAGAAATACAATTAACGTACATATTCCACAATTAAACACTAACCTCAAATTTAGTTAAACTGAAAATATAGTTTTAATGCCTTATTTATGAATTTGGAAATAAATGCCTAAGCAAAATGCAATTTATGTATGTAAAGGAGAGGCACATAACGTGTGAATGTGTTTGGTGATAAATTTGCAAAAAAAAAATGAGTATTTTAATTGTCTTATATGAATAAATTCTTCGCAAAAAAATTGTTGACGTGATTTTAAATTATGAATTAAATTGCATGCTTAAAAATTTTATTAATATCATTAGTAAAATTATGTTTTTTGTTAATAACAAGGAAATGAATTTTTAGCCTATCGTATGCCTTAATGATATTACAGATTTACTAGTCGGAGTACCCTAAAACGTGCATGATAGTGTCTGGGGGCCTTAGTTACTAGCAGCAGGTGGTATTATGTCTTTCAATAGTCTAGTGAGTCGCCCTCTGCACATATTAGGTATATATAGTGCTAGCTAAAAATTGTTATGGGTAAGCGATATAAAACCAGCTCCGTAACTATCATAGAAAAACTCAGCTAAAAATCAGCTTATAGTCGTATAAGGTGAAGGGCCTGTCATAAATGTTTTGTCTAACATAATTAAATACACTCTTATATGGTCAACCTTATAACAAATTTTTTCCATTATAGTTTTTGGTGAACACATATATACATGATAATATGATCAAGCAAGTTCATGTTTGAAATTTTAATAAGATAATGTCAATTACACGAATTATAATATGATCATGTATAAAACTATGTTTGTTAAAGGTTTTTAAAACAAGGTTTAGTTTATGCACATACATTCAATCATATTCCTATTAAAAATTAGACTGAGAATGTGTAGGTCCACGGATTGGTACACGATTGTATATAAAATTATGTTCAACAAATATTTTGTTTAACACAATTAAGTACATCATGCATGGGTTTTGTTGTAATGTCAAATTGTTATAGTAATGCATAGGCCTTTCATAATGCATGTGCCATTTTCACTTATAAAGTATAAGGGAGTTCATGGTAACTACCTTTAAACCATGTTTATGAGTTACATCATTAGACTAAAGATTTAAACATGAGTGTCAACTTTTTTTGGCCTCATCAAAAGAAATGACATATATTATAACCCTCTATTGTCATTCCCAACACTGGTAATTTCATTTTGTCTACATTGAAGTGATAATTCCATTTCTTCAATGATGAAAAACTATTATATATTTGCTTATCCTACTAATTGTAAATTACATAAGTAACATATTAACTTATTGAGTTCTTCCAAAGATTTGTTAATTATTACTTTAATTTTATGTCTATCCACTACAATGCATTACACAAGAATTAACCCTAATAATTATTTGTATTCTTTCCTTGAACCCTTTGTTATCCATTTTTCATAGAAAAACTCATAATTACATTATTGTAAAGTAGTAAGTGAAATAAAAAATAGATAAATACTGAGATAATAAAAAAGGGAACTTCAGGTGTGTATATTCCTAATCAAGATTATGATTATGATAAGGAATATATACCTACTAGATTTCTATCTCCTATTCCTCAATGTTTTTTTTATTATCTATATAGTCTCAACTACAAATTAAGATTAAGATATATGAAAATATTTATATAGTAGAGAATGAAAGACAAAAAAAAACAAATATTGAGATTATAGAGAAATTGAACTTTGGTTGTGTAGATTACTAATCAAAACTATGATTATGATTAGAAATATATACACAAACTAAAGTTCGTTCCTTCATAACTTAACGTTTTATATTTGTCAATGATGTCCTTTTTAAACAGAGTAATATTAAGATAATAAAGAAGGAAACTTGGTGGTGTGAATTTCTGATAAAGACTATGATACAACAAAAGGAATAAATATCTACCAAAGTTCTTTATATTATTAGCTAATATTTTTTGTTTCCATGGTCTCTCCTATGAAGATTGACATATACAATTATATTTTTACATTATTCGTATGTAAATGCTTTTGATTTTATAAGATACAATTACTTAAGAATGCCTAAATGTTAACTTTTTTCTCTGCAATAAAGCAATGAGAGTTGGACCTACTAATGAAAACAAGGCACATAATATTCCAAATTATTCTATGTGTTTATATTTTGGATAGTAAAGGTTTGCCATTGACAGGCACGTTATAATGCTAGTCAAAATAAAATACTAGACTACTATTGTAGTAGTGGTATGGCTAGGTCGATCCCACAGGAAGTGTTCGGTTAGCTTATGAAATGAAATTAATTGATGTTTAGGTAATAGGGGGAGGAGGTTTTGGATTTTGGAATAAGAAAATAATAAAAAAATTAAAGAAAATATGCGAAAAATGATAAAATTAGTTAATTCGATAAGGATCCGGTTCTTTAGTTTAATCTCAGCCTATAACCTAGTTAAGCTTAATTTGTTCATTTGTTGTTCTTTTATCTCTCTTGCTAATTATAGGTCGCAGATTAACAACAAACTTTGTTAATTCTGATTTTTCCTTAGATCCTAGTTGCTTAGGAAGCTCTCGTTAATTAACCCTAGCTATTAGGAAACCTAGAAAAATAGTCCAATCTAGGTAATAATTACACAAGCTAGGATTATTTATCCTATGTTAAGTTATCTCTAATGATTTGAAACCATTAGTTGCTACACACAAATCGAGAATACAATTATTACATATTTCATTTGAATCTAGCATTGGGTTTTCATGAAAAACGATTCAATAAAGCATTAAAATCATCATCATTCAATACCCAATCAATTCATACAAGATAAAATAATCAATTTCTAATGAGAGAGAAATAACAAAACAATAAAAATACTTAACTCGAGTTGTCGACGTTCATATCACCTTTGAACCGACATAGGGATGTTACCCCTCTATGGGTCTCTCCCAAGAAAAAGCTTAAGCCCCTACAAAAATAACTCTATTGAAGACCCTTCGGCTTTCTTCTCACTGCCACAACTTTTCTTTTCTATTTCTCCCCATCCATGCTACTGTTTATGATTTGACAAATAAATATTGATGGACTACGATATTGTTCACTTTTCTACTCCTCTCCCACAAGCTCTCTCCTATTATTCATTCATTTCACTCTCCTCATTCTACCGCTAGCCATTTCTAACTACTGTAGCTTGATGTGACGAATTAACTATAATGGACCACGCTACTGTTTATGTAAAAAAAAGCCCTTTTCTGCAGTGTTAAACGTTAGCTTAAATGTATGCAATGCTAACGTTTATAGCCATGCGTTAAACGTATGCAACGCTAGCATTGGCATTCAACGCTAGCGCTTAACGTCATGCGTTAAATGCAAGTGATGCTAGCATTTTGTCTTTCAAATCCCAGCAACCACACCATTTTTTTCTTTTTTGTCTTTTAATTTTCTTCTTCTTACTCCATGAAGACTAGTGAAAATTAATTTTCAAAAAATAGCCCAAATGTAGTGCTTTCAACTGACTTTAACTTCTTTGCTTCCAAATTGTACCTAAAATCATATATGAATTATAGTGAGTATCTTAAGCATTTACATATCATTAATTGTTAGATTTGAATGGTTAAATGTATCAACAATTAAAAATATATCAATTTCTCCCACATTTAGCTTTTGGCTATCCTCGGGCAAAACACCAAATTAAGCTCAAAGATCCGAAAACATTGACTCATCTTCCATATGTTCCAAGAATATATAATCACAAGCAAAGACGAGTGACTTTCAAAAATCATAGCAAGATGTCAACATTCCAAGCTTTTACTCATAGTTAATTAACATTCATCATCTTCAAAAACTGAGCAATCTAATGGTAGAATTGAAAAATGTGTTTAACTAAAATACATCTACAGGTACACGTAACACCATTCATGATCATGACAGTCCATAACTTTGCATATCATTTCATTTCTCCACCTCTAATGTTCACATGCAAAATCATGAATCAAAGTACTTTTGAAGGTTGTAATGTGGGCAAAGGTAAGGTGAGATGTATTTGGGTTAAGTAGCATGAAAGTCATCAAAGCTAGTGAAACAAAGCAACACTCATCAAAAACTGGGTACCGTCAGTTATGATAAATGCAACATTTATATTTCACAACCCCATTCAGCTCATACACACAAACCACACGAAGCATATACCAATCCAAAGGAATCACTTATACAATTTATGTCAACAATACATTGAAATCATAAGAATGAACCTTCCAAGCCAACATCTACTTCATATTCAACACACTCAAATAACACATTCATTACAACTCTAGGAAGATGCATTAGTCATGAATAACTTTGCAAACTCATACGCACTTCTTCCTTGATAAATTTATTTAAACAAAAATTTTTCATTCTTTTTCTTTTTCTTTCGTTCTTTCTTTTACATTTTATTTTCTTTTCTTTTCTTACACTTTTCTCTTTTCTGTTTTCTTTTCCCTTTTTTAACATTAAAAAAAACTACATTAATAGGGGAATTTTAATGATAAGACATAGCAAACATCCTAACATTAACCAACTCTCACATATGTACACCCCCACACTTATAATTTTATACATTGACAAACTCAACAATCACAAATGTTCCACTAGCTTTATGGCTTGGGTAAGACATTTGGTTAAGTATAAAGCCTGCAATGTGGTTGATACAACAAGAAAGGTATAAAGCTCAAAGGGGGTTATGAAAAAAGAAAATCATATAATGGGCAGGCTATTTGACTAGCGTAGTTTGGAAAAGCAAAGAATGCCTAATCATATCTATATTAATGCATGTGATAAAAATGTGGTCTCGAATAGAAATTCAAGGAAAAATTAGGATGTACTTATAATGAAGGTCACACATTATTAAATAAGGCTCAAAATCTTACCGGCTTTGTTTACCACTAGTCACTACTTTTCTAAAGATAATGCATATCGATCAATCACAAGAGTAAAAATACATTGTAAAGTTTCCATGAAATTCTCTAGTTATCTCATTCTCTACTCATGATAAAATAATCCTAGAAGCAATAGAAAAAGAGAAAATGTTTCTTTGTTTGTTTTATTCTTTCTCTCATTTTGATTGAAAACTTAAAACAAGAAAAAATAAACCAACAAAGAAACACACATGTATAAAAAAATTAATGCAAAAATTTAAAAGCAAAGAAATTTACTTCCCTTGGGTTGCCTCCCAAGAAGTGCCTTTGTTTATGGTCACTGGCTTAACTCCATACTTTCCTCTCGTGATAAAATTGTGATCTTCTAGTGGCATATGCAATTCTTCTATGTGAGGTTTTCTCGGATAGAGCCTTGGTTGATAGTCTTTCACCTCCAACATCCTCCCTATCTTTAGATTCTTTATCTCTATTGAGTCCTCACTCTCTTGAAATAATTCAAATGACTCTTTACCTTTTTCTTCTTCGTTTGATTTTCTAGCCTGCTAGGTAAAGATGAAAGCTAGTCTCGAAAATAATTACAGACTTAGTACTTACCTCTGAGCCAAATGATGTATCATATTTTGCTTTATGCTCCTTCTCAACTTCTTCTTCTTTACAAGAAATTCCTTAAGTACTACACTCAAGATTCTCAACCTCCTCTTCACTCTGTATGGTTTCCGCATTAATATCCATCGAGTACTCCTTAGGTTGATATGGTTGTGTCTCTTTGCTTTGTGATGCTAGGCGATTGATAGCTTCCATTAATTGATCTATCTAGCTTATCATGTTTTAGATTCCATAACTTGTTTCCTGCTAGAATTGCAAAGTCTTAGCAACATATGGATTAACTAATTCATCCAAGGATGTACCTTAGTTTTGATAGGAAGCTTCTGGCATGTACAAGAATTGCTGCGCTTCCTGCAAACTGTCATGGAAGTAATTTGGCTGATTATCCCATCCATAATAAAAGTTATGTTGATCAGTCCAAATATTGTTATAGGATCCAAAATAGGAATTAAAGAAAAAATTATTTCCATCCATATCAAAAAAATTTTAATCACAAAAACGAATCAAAAAATGCAAATATCACGAAATAACTAAAAAAATCAATTATGAACAAATATAGACAAAACATCAATTTAAATCACAAATAAAAACTAAACACCGCACTCCTCGACAATGGTGCCAAAATTGACAGGCGCATCATAACATTAGTCAAAATAAAATAACTATACTACTACTGTAGCAGTGGTGAGTCTAGGTCGATTCAATAGGGAGTGTTCGGTTAGCTAATGAAATGAAATTAATTGATGTTTAGGTAATATGGGAGGTTTTGGATTTTGGAATAGGAAAATAAAATAAAAATAACTAATAAAAACAAATTAAAGAAAACATGCGAATAATGATAAAATTGTGAAAGTCGATAAGAATTTGGTTTTTGGTTCAATCTCGACCTACACCTTAATTAAGCATAATTTATTGATTTCTTGTACTATTTTCTCTCTTAGCAATTATCGGTTATAGATTAACAACAAGCTCTGTTAATCCTGATTTTTCCTTATATCCTAGTTAATTATGAAATGCTCATTAATTAACCCTAGCTATCGGGAAACCTAGATTAAGCTATTTAAGTTTATCCAGACAATTGCCTTACGAATTAGAAAAATAGATCAATCTAGGTAATAATCACACAAGCTCAAATTATTTAACCTATGTTATGTTATCTCAAATGATTCAGAACCATTAGTTGCTCCACATGAATTAAGAATACAACGATTACGTATTGCATTTGATTCTAGCATTGGGTTTTCATTAGGGATGCCTGACCTGGCCGAGCCCTAGGCATGGTGGCCCGTGGACTGCTTGTGGCCCAGTGAGCCAGGATGGTTCAGCTTACCGCCTAGCTTATCAGTCCTGTCCTTTGTTTTTTTAAATAAAAAACTTTCAAAACGACATCATTTTGGAAGTAATGGCTAGGCCAAGGGCTAGGCTGGGCCGGTCAAACCATGGTAGGTGTAACATCCCATTATCCCATAATTAGGGTTAAAACCCTAAGATACTATATAAGAGAGTTTACTGAGAATTTAGAAGTACATTTCGTGCATTATATGGCGTGCACATACATGTGAATAATGTTTTCACTCATGAAAATAATTATACATGCATTCATTGTCATTTTCTAGGTATAAGTGATTTTAATGTGATTAAAGAGTGAATTATGGTTTAATTGTCTTGAAAATTGAATTTGTGTGTATTCAAATTAATTTTTATATTTTGGTGTCATTTCAGATATTTTGGAAATTTATCAAAATTTTGGTGTATTTAGACTAAGGAAAAATGTAGACGTAAGAGACAAATGGAAGTATTACATCTGGTAGCTTAAATGTGTGACAAATGGATTAGTAATTAATTGACAAATGGACAAATTATTGTGACAAGTGGACCAATCTTGAAGTGACATGTGGACTACTTAATTAGTGACTAATGGCCACATTTTGAGTGGAGTAGTGGCGGCATCTTGAGTGGGCAAATGTAAAACATGCCTTAGCATAAATGTTGTGCTGTAATGGTGACACCTAGCATGGGATATAGCAAGTTTCTGTAGCAGAGTTCTACTGCTTCTTTGCTTCGATTCCTTCACCAAAATTGCTCCTTCTTCTCTCTAAAATTTTTCATGAATCCTAGCAAAATTGTTGCACTAAAACCAGTTTTTTACCTTACACAATATAGCCAAAAAAACTAACCAAAAGTTACCTTCATCTTGCTGTCCAAAAACGCCTTGTTTCCATCTTAAGTTTGTGATGAATCTTGCATACTTGGAGGCTTAGTGAATCTGGAATTTTGAACTGAGTTGGAAGCCTAAAAGGTAAGTAACAATCCGAGCTTTATAACATGTTAAATGGTATGAGAATAATGTTTGAATTGGAATGAATTGCATGTAAGGTTGATGATGAAGTGTGCTGGAAAATTTTATATGGA
Organism: Erythroxylum baracoense; assembly: GCA_025629805.1. Classification (NCBI taxonomy): domain Eukaryota; kingdom Viridiplantae; phylum Streptophyta; class Magnoliopsida; order Malpighiales; family Erythroxylaceae; genus Erythroxylum; species Erythroxylum baracoense. The sequence goes on along the minus strand of JAOTAY010000007.1, from coordinate 7,581,009 downwards.
GTATTTTAATGAACATATATTTGTATTTTGGCTATAACTTGATCTATGAATGTCCAAATTGGATGAAGTTTGATGTAGAGTAAACTGGACACATATGGCTACATTTTTCATGAAGGAATAGAATTTTAAATCTGTCATTAAGAGTCCTAAAAGTTGGATTGGCGTTCATAACTGTGTACATTTGTATTATGAGAATAGTCTGTAACCACTTGGTTATAACTTGCATAATACTGAACCAAAATTCATGAATTTTATGTCATTAGAAATTTCAGATATTTTGGAACATTTGATTATTAGAAAGTATTGCCTAAATACCTCATTTGCTAGGTCATAATGGTCATACAAAACTGACCTGAAAATTTATCTTATAACAACATTTGGAAGATTAGAGTTGTAGGTCGAAATTGTGGATTCAAATTTATCTTCCTCTTTCGGCCTATTTTACATATCTTTAGGGCATGAATTTGAAGAAACACAAACAATGAAACTTGTAGATATAGGTCTTAGCGTGACCTCTGTGAAATTGGCTTGATAAAATAGTGACTAGAGCTTAAGTTATACTTGTTTTGCTAAGACTGCCTATGATAGATTCCAATACAGGAACCTTATGTTATCTCCTAATTTTTGGGGACTTTAGACCTCGAATTAGTCAAAGTATAAAACATGAAAAATGATTATTAATTTCTTATTAATGCTTATGTGAAACAGTTTGGCTAGAAGATATCTTCATAAGTTTATATAGTTATTTGAATTCATAATTTAAAAAAATGGACTGTTTTGAAGAGGATGAGTTCAAATCTGGAAATTTTGATTTGTTTAAGGAATAAATGAGTTATTTTAATGCAAGCGTGATTTGAAGAAAATGAGAAATGTGTATAAGGTATGGATGAATGAGCATTAAAGATCATCGGATATTTATGAATGAGAATTGGGTGAATGAACGAGTATGTGTTGCTGGAAAATTTTGGTGAATGTATAGATGTAGCTTGTTAAATTTTAGATATAAATTACCAATTGTGTGTGTGTAAAATATAAGTTGATAATGATATAAAGATGTTCTCATGAATACAATGCGATTCAAAGTATGTAAGTGATGAACTGGGAATGATTGAATGAGAATTAGGAAATTGTGAGAGCGTATAATCCTAGGAAAAAAAGTGATAAATGTGTGAGTGATGAATTGAAAGTGATAAAATGTATTAAGGCATAAACCTAACTACAAACTAAATGATGCTCAGTATAAGTATGATTTGTGAATAAGATTTCATAACCAGAATAATCAATTAAGCATGCATTAAACATGATACATATATATGTGTAACTTTGGGCATTCATTTGATTGATGAATTAGTAATGTGTACATATGTGTATTGTTTGATTTAGGGGCACACATCGACCGACACCACCTAGATATTACCGACACGCCAAGGCAATAACTAACTGGAGTGTACTCTGTGTTAACCTAGTTGTGTAAGCTCAAATATTTATGCTTCTGTTGGAATTGTATATATAATGGGTAACCTAGATGTGAGATTTTGACTGGTAATGCGTTCTATTCAAATTGTGTTGGTTAAAATTAATTCCTCTATATTGGATCGTTATTAATACAATTGTGATATTACTAATTTTGAACAATTGATTATCCGAGGAGTTTGATATTTGGGACTATATTGGGAGTGTTTGTGATTTGAATGTGAATAAGGAAATTGAATGCTTAACTATTTGTTGAATGCCGTATTTAGATCTGATGAACTGTGAAAATTGAATGTGCTCGTTGACTGAAAGTGATTGATGATATATTAAGTGAACTATTATACTCCATTATATGATGTACGTTCACATAAAGGAGTTGTGACCGGAGTAGCCAATTTGAAAAGAGCTTTAAGCTCAGTTATGCACATTAGAGCCTCAGGCTCAACGATTAATGAGCTCGGTATATACAACAGATACGGGACAGTACTAAAAAGAGCTTGGTGTCTACATCATATACGGGATAATGAAATAGACACTAGGTTACAACAAAGTTAAAATGAAATGAGTCTCATTTGCTTTTGCAATTGTATCTTTAAATGTGTTCATGATATGGATTGCAAATGAATGTTGAATTATATTATGTTGATATGGAGAAATGCTTATGACTTTGATGGTGATATGAAGAATTGTGATGAATGAGTGTTATATTTTGAAATGATTACATGATATTCTTGTATTTAGAATGTACTTCTGGAATGACTTAAAAAGTGATTGTATTTTTAAATACTTCTTATATTATGATGCAAATTGGAGAATATGAGTTATAGCTTTGAATGAAGTGTTACTTTGATTGAGCTGAATGTTATTCATTGATATATATGTGTGTGTTTTGTTTTGAGTGAACACATCGATGATGGTTTACTCATTGAGTTTGCAAAACTTATCAAAATTGCAACGTTGATTTTCAGGTACTGAGAGGAGACCTTGCTAGTAGAGCAAGCTAACTGAAGTTCAGTACTGCCCATTTCGGATCAAAATATGGCCCAAAGGTCTAGTCAGCTCTCATATAAGGATTTTAGATAGAGTACTTTGTATAGATTTCATTTCATGTAAAATCTTTTGTTTAAACAATATGATCTCATATGGTTTCTGTAATGTAAATACATGAATGGTTTGTAATGAAATAACAGTGTAAAACATGTTTTGGTAATGAAGTGAGATAGTTGTTTTTATGATTACTTCTGATGTGTATGATGCCAAGTTAAAGGACCGTGATTGTTTTAACATGCCATTCCTATAGGGTATATGTTAGGATATTCTCAAGAAATTTAAGTATATGTCCTATGGTAGTGGTGAGTTACAGTAAGCCCATTGCCCGATTATGGCCCTGCCAACCTGGGCCAAAAACTGGTCAACCTGGGCTAGGTCGGGCTGACTTTGACATTCCTAGTTTTCATGAAAAACGATTCAATAGAGTATTAAAATTGTCATCATTAAAATACCCAATCATTCTATACAAGATAGCATAATCAATTTCTAATGAGAGAAAGAAACAACAAAACAATAAAAAAATACTTATCCCAGGTCATTGGCATCGATGTCACCTCCGAACTGGAGTCGGGATGTTACCTCTCTATGGGTCTCTCCTGAGAAAAGCTTAAACCCCCATAAAAATAACCTTACCGAAGACCCCCTTCGGCTTTCTTCTCACTACCGTAACTGTTTCTTTCTATTTCTCCCCAACCACACTACTGTTTATGATTTGACAAATAAAGATTGATCGACTATGATACAATTCACTTTTCTACTCCTCTCTTGCAAGCTCTCTCCTATTATTCACTCAGGCCCCTCTCTCCATTCTACCGCTAGCTCTCTCTAACTAGTGTAGCTCGATGTGACGAATTAACTGTAATGGACCATGCTACTGTTCATGTGAAAAAACTCTTCTGCAGTGTTAAACACTAAAGTTTAACGCTAGTTTAAGCACATACAACACTAGCATTTAAATCCATGCGTTAAATGCATTCAATGCTAATGTTAGCTTTTAACGCTAGCGTTTAGTGCCATGCATTAAACGTAATGATGCTAGCATTTTGTCTTTCAAATCCCAATAGCCACACCTTTTTTTTCTTGTCTTTTAATTTTCTTCTTCTTGCTCTATGAAGATAAGTGAAAATTAATCTTCAGAAAATAGCCTAAATGTAGTACTCTCAACTCACTTTAATTTCTTTGCTTCCAAATTGTACCTAAAATCATATATGAATTAAATTGAGTATCTTAACCATTTTCTTATCATTAATTGCTTGGTGTAAATGATTAAATGTATCAACAAGTAAACACATATCATCCATTATATAAAGAAACCTTTACATGAGTTATTATTAAAGGTTTAATAGTGATTGATCACCATTCTTAACACAGGCAAGTGACGTTAATTTTAATGGCTAAGTGATGTTAATTTTAGCAGTGATAATACTAGTTCTCTTAAAATAAAAGATAAATAGTGAAGACATAGGAATGTTCCTTATGTATAACTTATATATTAGTAGTGTAATATATTTCTATTGGTTGAAATAAAACAACAAAACAAATTCTACATTTGTCTTATAGGATTAAATCTTATTATTTTCATTTTAAGCAGACTAAAAATTTAAAGTATAATCCAAGATGAATTATGATAAGATAAGTTAAACTATGTGTACTCATGTAAATTATAAATAACATTAAAATGGAAAATATTAATATATGATGCGTTTAATGCTCCAAGCTCATTTACAATTTTCATTTTTAGCCATAATGAAGGTGATATGGAAAGTTAGTCTACAATGGTAGGTATAAACCAATGTTTTCATGTCACTTAAATTATAAATGCCATCATTTCACCTTCTGTCAGTAAAAGGAAATGGTGTTAGTTGGAGAATTATAATTCACTATTTTGTTCTGAGACAAAGATATCTATATGGATATGTTACCTACTTTTAATGGTTAAAGTAGACCCTTTCATTATGAATTCCTGAATTAATAATGGATTAAATCTACCTAATTAGGATTCAAACCTATAACAAATCACTTGATAGTTGAAGACTCTACCACTAAGCTATTAAGGAACAATAGAAGATTAAATCTTATAGAGTTCAATTCCCATTCTTAACCCATGACCAATATAAGCTTGAAGTTTTCTTCGTAACTCCTATAGATTCTTTATAATATCTTGGTTCCATGCCTCATTTTATAGGGGACCTCAATATGGCTCCATTTATTATATTCTATCCATAACCCGATTCTATTCATTTAACATAAGGAAAGAAAATGGTGGGAGATAGAGATTTTTTCAAGATATCTTTTAACTAGTGGACAAAGAAATTAAAAGTATGTAAGTATTACTGATGCATAAGGTTTTATTTATTTTGAATTTGGAAATGTTTTTTGGTTTTGATTTTTTATATAAAATCTTATATGTCAGAATATGAAAAACTTTGTTTATTTCACCTCTTTAATTGATTCATCTACTCAATCCTAGAAAATGACAAGTGTAAGAGTAAAACAACTATCTATATGTCAATAATGCATCACGAGCCTATTAGAACCTCTATATGAGCTTTATATGCAACCTAGAAACATTTTAGGACGTATCTGTTGACTTTCTATGAGATGATTAGAGGACTCTATAGATGGTTAAGCTACACAAATTACCTTAGACAAGAGCAATTTCTTTGGGCCTGTTATTATATCCTGATGAGGAATTATTATTAAGGGTATGAAATGCTAACCTAGAAGAACCACGAAAATCATGATATAGTTTTTCTCAATATAGTACAGAAGGAGGGAAGTCTTTAGCATGTTTCGTTATATGTTGCTAATGAATGATGTTAGGTAGATCAGAACTTATGTTACTAAAGGTGAATATAATATATATCATTTTCATTAATGTTCAATACATTTATTCATAAAATGTTAACCTATGATTTCATAAATGTGTGGATTCGTTTGTTCATTTATGTAAGTAATAATATAGAAAATAAGAACAAGATTGAAATTAGAGGATAGTATATAAAATTTCAACCTTATATCAAATGATAGTACCTTTACCTAATAACTAAATTCAATGTACTTAATTATAAAGATAAATTGTTTAATATATTAGTTGAAATTTATAAACTAATAAGCAAGACATACACTTTTAAATAGAAATATATTGATTACATCAAATAATACCATGCCTCAATACAAAATATACCTGGACTCAATTCATTCAGTAGTACAATTATAAACAAAGTTACTAACATGCATTTTGAAACTAATAACCTCAGAAACTTTCATATATCTTCTTTCAAACAGTCGTGACTTGCTTCTTCCTCCTTTGCTTTTCTTCCTCAGACCTGTGTTAGAAAAAAGGCATAAATTTCACTACAAGTATCGGATTAAGGTCATTCAATGACCGTTTGAAAGAACACTTCTATATCTACAACTTTTATGAAGACTACAAAAACAAAATTTGCCTACAAATGAGTCAAAAGTTCAAACCAAAGCAGCTGTCCCGAAAGTCCATCCTAGGCAACATCCCAAACTTCTAATAATCATATCACTCAACTCCAATATCCAAAAATTTCATACTATATATCATTGGAAAGCTAGAAAAATAATCTACATTTTCCAAGAAGGCAACTTCATCCAATTCAGCCTAGATCAATACAGTATTTTCCTCCAAGCCAGAACACAAATTCTCACCCTTATGGAAAACTTGAAAAATGCAATGAACAAAATTGACATACCATCGGCAAAACAC
>JAOTAY010000007.1:7537223-7548288 GCA_025629805.1 Erythroxylum baracoense | reverse complement strand
GGCCTTGAGAATTGATCCACCACCAAAACCTGCTGATGATGCTACTGAGAAGGAAAGGAAATCCTATGAGGAGTGGGAAAACTCTAATTGATGCTGTTTGATTATTATGAGGTATCATATTGATGAATCCATTCGTGATAGTATTCCCGAGGCTGATAATGTAAAGGATTTTCTTGCTACCATTAAGAAGAAGTACATAAAGTTCTCAAAGAATGAGTACTTAAACATGCTTCATCATACCATTTATGATGGTGCAAGTGACATTAGGGCTCACATCGACAATCTCATGGGCTGCTACCATAAGCTTAAGGCTATAGATATGGACCTTGGTGAGGATTACATGGTATGGTATATGATGGGGACTCTTCCTTCTAAATTTGATTCGATCAGATCAAGCTATAATGCTCAGAAAGAGCAATGGATTGTTGAGGAGATGACTGTTATTCTTGTCAAGGAAGAGGATGACATGAAAAAAGGAAGGGCAAGAAGCATCTTCATAATGACAAACCACAACAATTCTCAAAAGAGAAAGTTCACTTCTAATAGCTCAAGTGACCAAAAGCTTTTTAAAAAGAAAGTTATTGGTCCTAAAGGATGACAGGCGGGCACATCTTCTTTTAGTTAAAAGAATAAGTTTTTTAAAGAGAAGTGCAACTTTTGCCAGAGTTTTGGGCACAAGAAAGTTGATTACTTGATTGCTGAAAACTCAAAGCTTACTTAGAGAAGAAAGGTAATTGTCTTGTGATGGTTTGTTTAGAGTCCAATGTTATTGATGTACCTTTAAATACTTGATGGTTAGAAACTAGAGCAACAATTCAAATTACAAATTCCTTGTAGAAACTGAGAAGTCAAAGAAGGTCGACTAGTTCTGAGCAACATATATACATGGGAGATGATACCAAAGTCAAAGTTAAATTTTTTGGAACAGTTAAACTATTTTTAAATATAGGACATCTTTTGGTGTTACATGATGTCTCTTATTTACCCTCTATTAGGATGAATTTAATTTGTATATCCATTTTGGATAGGCTAGGTTATAGTCTTCTTTTTGGAACTGAAAAACTGACTTTGTATCTTGACTCTCTTTTTGTAACACCCCACTCTCATCCGACACGTGCCTGTACGTCTATCAGACATTTGAGCACATGCTCAAAAGAATCGGCACACTAGCTAAATCACTTTCACCTATCCCATGGCATCATAATTTAAAATACAAATATCACAATATCTAAAATCCCAATTCCTCATTTCATTTCATAAGCAAAATGTACATTGTAGCATTACAACATCATCCACATATATATATATATATTATCAAAGCAAATTAGAGTTTATAGCTCTGTTTACAAAAGAATGCTACATGTATGAGGAAATATATAAAACTCTATCTAAATCCTTCAGTCTTAGCTGACCGACCTTTGAGCCATTTTTTCTATTCAAAAGTAGTATTAAGCTTCTTCTAGAACGTCTTAGTAACTAAGCCGCCTCTCTCGTACCTGAAAGTCAACGTTGTAATTTTGGTGAGTTTTGTGAATTCAGTGAGCTACCATCATCGATGTCTCACTTTTATCACATAACACAACAATTCATATTGAATTCATATAGCCACATAATTCACATCACTTCATTAATCAACATATTCAATCAAAGACAAGTTTGTTCATATAGTTCATAGTTCACATTCATAACAGATCATACAGCTCAATTCAATCATTCATATAATGCGTACCAAATTGTATGTGCAATGCTCATGAGAGTCACTTTCAATTATTATGTTGTTGTGATCGAGCGCCTTTTTCACTGTCCCATATCCATTGTGGATACCGGGCTCATTAATAACTATCCCTTATCCGTTGGGGATACAAGGCTTATTTTACATAGTGAGCCATAGGCTCTTACCACATTTTGAGCTTTAAACTCTTTTTCAATGGTAACTCCAGTCACAACTGCCTTTATGTTATCATGCATTCATGTAGTGAAATGCTTCCCATGTATTCAATTAATCTCTAGTGCTCAATCATTCACATTCATACCCAAGTTCACATTTTCATTGGACTTTGGTCCGGCATTCAACAGTTAAGTTGAGTATCACTTATTTCGTCAAATTCACATACAATGAGCACTTCCAATATGATATTCATACAACAAACGCCTCTTCAATATCTGGAATCAATACATTCACATCATATAATAATTTAATACAGAATTTAAAATAAACAATTAATCATGTAAGACCATCTAGGTTACTCACAGTTTGCTCCAGATAGCTTATTGCCTCGATGTCCCAACAACGTCTGGATGCAGTCACTCTAATTGCTCTTATATATCATACAAATATACACATTTACACTTTATTATATTGCACAATCACATTAATACTCATTCATACACATATTTATATGTGTTATGTATAATGCATGCTCAATGATAATCTTGGGTATGTTTCCTTAATACACATCTCGTAATCATTTATTATCATCTTTCAATCATTCTTTATTACCTAATACACTTTACTCACTTTAATCACCCAATTCATCATCAACTAGGCTCATTTAAGATTTCATTCAAGTCTAAATACATCGTTGGAAAGCATTGATAAATCAGTAATTTATAATCTATATGATTTTGGGTTAAAAGGCATAACTTTCTTTATGGATGTTGGATTAAGGTCATTCAAGTATGCTTTCAAAGAGGGCTTCAAGTTCTACAATTTTTGTGAACACTCTGAAGAGAGATTTTTCCATTTATAAGGTCAAAATTGCACATTTATGTAGATGCCCAGAGAATGTCTGCCCAGCGGACTGATGTCCCTCTAATCAGACATAAGCAGAGCTGGAATGTTGGAATTCCAAAGAATGTCCACCCAGCAGACTTATGTCCCTCCAAACGGACATGAGCAAAGCTTGGATGCTGGAATCCCAAAGAATGTCCACCCAGCGGACTTGGATTTCACCCAACGGACATCTAAGATGCATATTCATGTTTAACCCATTCCTAACCATTTTCTCCAATTTTTCCAACTCTTTTAACTATTCCAAGTTACATCCAACACCTCGTATGCTTAGTCTATCATTTCTAGCTTAATTTCTCATCATTTCCCCTTCATTCTTAACTCTATTTCAGCTCAATATCATCCATACAAAATCAAAACCTATGATTGATCATTAACACCAAAAACAGAACACATTCATATACACATTCATCTTCAATTGTTTGCACATGTTCAACTTTATTTCCACCTTCATTTCACTTCTAACTTATCTTTCTTATTTACCTCATTTCAAGACACCACATTAACCCTTTCTTTAACCTCCAGATCAGTCTAGTTCATCCATATAATAACTACCCAAAAATTCTTGTGATTAAGCATTAAAAACATAACATGAACATCCATTTACAAATTAATTTTCTGCACTTCTTTCTACATCATTTTAATGCTCTTTCAATTTCAACCTTATCTCTAAATCATCACTACAACATCTTATGAATTATCAATCATCTTATAAGTAAAAGCAAGACAAGAACACATCCAAGTTACTCATTTACGTTTCAACATACATACCTTACCATTTCATGATCATTTAACTTCTAACTATCATCAAAACATGTTTCATTCAACAAGTCAAGAAGAGTAACACTTTATACTTACTTATTTAGCTTCAAAGTATTCAAATCTCTCTTAACCCTAGCCTCTCAAGCATCATTCGTTCATCATGATTCAATGGTGGTAGGGTTTGGTCTTTAGTGAGGAATGAATGATAACAAAATGATAGTAACAAATGAAAATGAGAGCAAGGTTCACGTTGAGAGGGTGAGAAGTGAGTATCATAGATGAAGAAGATTGAAGCAAATGAAGAAGAGAGATTAACAAAGAGGAGAGCAATTTATAAAGTGAAAGATAAATTAATGGTCTTTCCTTTAAAAGAAACATTGTGGGTTAAGATTAAGACATGGCTTGGGAAGTGACACTTGTCACTTGCCACATGTCTATGTTCTATAGGTCTTCACTTGGTCCTCTTATTAACTAGTTCATTTATCTCCAATTTCTACTCCATTTGTCTCCCAATTTTCTATGGCATTTGTCATTAAATCCTAAAGTCATTTATCAAAATAACTACTGCCATTTGACACTCATTTCTACTATCATAAACTAATTGTCTTGCCATTTGGTATTTTTCTAGTCCCGAAAATACTCAAAATTTCATAAAATTTCCTAAATTCTACCAAAATTCTAAATCAACATTTATACTCGTCAAATCAATTTCTAAGACATATAATCCACAATTCTCAATATAATCACATTTAAAAATCAATTATACCCAAAAAATGTCAATGAATGCATGTACAATCATTTGAATGCAAAAATTAATATTCACATGTATATTTATGCTATATTATGCATGAGCATGAAATGCAATTTCCTAATTTCTCATTAATGACTCTCATGTTCAATATTCAAGGGTTCTAACCCTTAGTATAGGAAAAATAGGATGTTACATTTTTGGTAGAAAATAGAATTTTATGTGAAAATTTATACAAACTTGAGTTAAATGATGTTGTTACTGTTGCTTCTTCCTCTTCTCTTAATACTGTTGTTGGCTTCAAATGTATGAGGTTGGATTTGAGATCTTATATGTTATGACACAAACGTTTAGGCCTAGAGATAGAATGGAGAGGTTAGTAAAAGAAGGTATACTTTAGGATTTTGATTTTTCAGATTTCATTACCTGTGTTAATTGTATTAAAGGAAAGTTGACCGCCAAGGTTAGAAAAAACAAAACAAATAGGAGCTTAGAATTGTTAGAGTTGATTCATATTGATATATGAGGATCATTTATTCCACCTGCTATGGGTGGTTATAAATACTTCACCACTTTTATTTATGATTTTTTCAGGTATGGTAATGTGGAGCTCATTCGTGAAAAAACTGAATCTTTGGAAGCATTTAAGATTTTCAAGACAATTGTTGAGCTTTAAAAGGAGAAGAAAATCAAGGTAGTTAATTCTGACAGAGGTGGAGAGTATTATGGATGTTATAATGAGAGTGGAAGGAATCAGGACCTTTTGCTAGATACTTGCAAGAATGTGGTATTTAAGCAAATATGTAATGTTAGGAACACCTCGATAGAATGGAATCGTTGAAAGAAGAAACCGAACACTTGTTGATATGTTACGGTGTATGTTGATTCCTTCTAGTTTGCCTGAATTTTTACGGGGTGAGGCATTGAAGACAGCTGCTTATATCTTGAATCAAGTACCTAGCAAATCAGTCCCAAAGATCCCATATGAGTTATAGTCAAGTAAGAAACCAAGCTTGCGCCATTTTCATATTTGGGGATGCAAAGTAGAAGTGAGGCCCTATAATCTGCAATCTAAGAAGCTTAATTCGAAAACTATTAGTGGCTACTTTTTAAGTTACTAATATGTGTTTAATTGTTGATACATTTAATCATTTATACTTAGCGATTAATGATACAAAAATGCTTAAGATACTTACTTTAATTCATATATGATTTTAGATACAATTTGGAAGCAAAGAAATTAAAGTGAGTCGAAAGCAGTACATTTGGGCCTTTTCTGAAGATTAATTTTCACTTGTCTTCATGGATTAAGAAGAAGAAAATTAAAAGACAAGAAGAAAAATTAAAAGTGCTTACTGGAAAAATGAAGAAATAATAAGAGCACAAAATGCATGTAGCAGTTGGGAGTTGAAGGATAAAACGACATGCATACAAATGGATTAAAACAAAGACAAAATGATAGCAGCATAACCAAAAGCAGAAGGATGTGTGAAATGCAAGTGATGCTAGCATTAAACGCTAACGTTGCAACATTCATTAAACACTAGTGTTGCATGCGTTAACACTTGCGTTGAACATGAAAGCTAGTGTTAAACGCTAACATTTAACATAAAAAGGATTTTATTCGTAACATCAAGTTAGGCAAAGGGGAGTTTTTGGCGTGAACAGTGGCATGGCCACTAATCATAATTCATCAAGCTTGCAAGAGAGGGCTGCAAGGGGGCTAGCTTGCAAGGCAAAAATAGTAACGAGGAAGAGGAGTTGCATGAATAGTATAGGTGGACAAATGTTTACTTGTCAAATCATGAACAATAACTAAGGAAGAGAAGCTTGTGGCAAAGTGGAGAGCTAATAGGGGTTTCGGTAGGTTAATTTTCATGGGGTTGAAGCTTTTTTCTTGGGATAGACCCATGGAAGGCTAAGATCTCTACACCAGTTCAGAGGTAATATCGAGGCCGACGACTTGGGTTAAGAATTTTTTATTTTTTTTGTTTTTTCTCTCATTAGAAATTGATTGTGCTATTCTATGTTAATTGATTTGGGTTTTGTGTATGGATAATCAGATTTTCATTATTGCTCGATTATTTGTGTATAAAACCATTGGGTATTGTGAAAAAATGATTTTACTGCGTTCATTGAATCATTTAATTGCATACCCATTGCTAGAATTTTAATATAATTCGTAATTGTTATGTTAAAATTCATGTGTAGCGACTAATGATTCGTAATCATTAGGGATAACATGACCTAAATTAAATGACGCATCGTATGTGATTGTTGTCTTGATTAATCGATTTTCCTAATTTGTAATGTTACTGCCTAATTAAATCTAGAGATCGTATAATAGGTTATTCGGTGGTTAGGTTTAACTAATGATCATATCTTGATTAAACAAAACCTAAGGGAAAACTTGGGTTAATTATTAACCCACGATTAATAGCTACTAGGAGAGGTTTGAGAACAATAAATCATTGAAATATGCTTAATTAAGGTGTAGGCTGAGATTGAACTAAAGAACCGGGTCTCTACCGAATTCCCCACTTTTATCACTTTTTGCATGTTTTCTTTAATTTGTTTTTATTAGTCTAGCTTCATTTTATTTTTTTTATTTGAAAAATCCAAAATCCCCCTAAACCAAGACACTGATTAATTTCATTCAATAACTTTAAACACGCTCTCTATGGGATCGACCTAGACTCATCACTGTTATAGTAGTAGTCTAGTTATTTTAATTTGACTAACGTCACGACGCACCGATCAATTTTGGTGCTGATGCCGGAGAGTGTGGTGTTTTAATTTTTGTCTGTGATTTAATTAGTATTTTTTTATATATTTTTTTGTAATTGATTTCTTTTCAATTATTTCATAAAGTTTTCATTTATTTGTTTCGTGTTTGTAAATGAAATTGATATTGTAAAAGAAATTGATATGGACGGAGGTAATTTCTTTTATAACTCATATTCTCAATCCTATAACAATGTTTGGACTAATCATCCTAACTTTTGTTATAGACAAGATAATTATTAGAATTACTTCCATGCTAGTTTGCAGGATGCACAACAATTCTCATACAGACCAAAAACTTCCTATCACGACTCCGGTCCATCTTTGGAAGAGTTGATTGATATTACGAATGTTAATACTTTGCAATTATAGCAGAATTCTCTATAATTCCAGCAGGATGGAGGCCAATTTCCAAAAACTACATAGTCTAGAGTCCAAAATTCGGAGAGCCAACATGACTCAGGTACATCTTTAGAAGAAATGTTTAATATTATGGCTTCTAACAATCTTTAAATTCAACATGATATGCAGCAGTTCCAACAACATATGCAACAGCTGTTTCAGCAAGGTGTACAGCAAATCCAATAGGATGCTCTGCAATTCCAGTAAGATTCATTGCCTCGATGGGGAGATATCAATCATCTAGAACCACAAAGCGAAGAGGAGCAGCTATATTAACCCGAGGTGTACTCAGTGGACGTTTGTGTGGAAACTTTACAAAGTGATAAGGAGCTTGAGAATTTTGAGGTTAACCCTCAACGAATTGCTTGTGTAGAAGAAGAAGAGGAGGAGCTCGAAGCAAAAAAAGCTATATCATTTAGCTTGAAGGTAAGTACTGAGTCTGTAGATATATTCGAGATTAACACTTCACCTTTATCTAGCAGGTTGAAAGAATTAAACAAAGAAGAAAAAGGCAAAGAGTCATTCTAATTATTTCAAAAGAGCGAGGACTCAATAGAGATGAAGAATCTGAAGAAAGGGAAGATGCTGGAGGTGAACGATTATCAACCAAGGCCCTATCCGGAAGAATCTCATATGGAGGAGTCACATATGACACCTGAAGATCACAAGTTTTTCACGTGAGGAGGAAACATGGAGTCGAGCCAGCGACCCTAAAAAAAGGCACTTCTTGGGAGGCAACCCAAGGGAAGTAAATTTTTTTCTTTAAATTTTCGCATTTATTTATTTTTTATGCATGTGTGTTTCTTTATTGGTTTATTTTTACTTTTTTTTAAGTTTTCAATCAAAATGAGAGAAATAATAAAACAAAAAAAGAAACATTTACTCGTTTTCTATTTCTTCTAGGATTATTTAATCATGAGTAGAGATTGAATTGACTTAAAAATTTCATAGCAACTTTAGCATGTATTTTTACTCTTGTGATTGGTTGATGTGCATTATCTTTAGAAGAGTAGTGACTAGTGGTAGACACTGGTGAGATTTTAAGCCTTATTTGACTAACACATTCATATCAGTCTCATTTTCTTTTAATAATGTGTGACCTTCATGATTTTTGCCTTGAATTTCTATTCGAGACCACATTTTTTATCATATGCATTGACTGGATATGATTAGGCACTCTTTTCTTTTCCGAATTATATTAGCCAAATAGCCTACCCATTATATGATTTTCCTTTTTGATAAGCCCTCTTGAGCCTTATTAGCCTTTCTTTTTGTATCAACCATATTACATGCTTTATACTTAACCAAAAGTCTTACCCAAGCCATAAAGCTAGTGGAGCATTTGTGATTGGTGAGTTTGTGGATGTACAAAAGTTTAAGTGTGGGGGTGTACATATGTTTGGATTGGCTATAATGATTAAGATGTTATTTTATGTCTTATAATTGAAATTCACATGTTAATGTAGTTTAGAGAAAAGCACAAAAAAAGAGAAAAGAAAGAAATGAAAAAGAAAGAAAGAAAAATAAAAAAATTTTGAAAATTGTTTAAATAAATTTATCAAGGAAGAAGTGATGAGTTTGCCAAGTTATTCATAATTAATGCATCTTCTTATAGTTGTAATGAATGTATTATTTGAGTATGTTGAACATGAGGTAGATGTTGGCTTCGAAGGTTCACTCTTGTGGTTTCAATGTATTGTTAGCATGAATTGTATGAGGATTCCTTCAGATTGGTATATGCTTCATATGGTTGGTGTGTGAGAGTTGAACTGGGTTATGAAATATAAATGTTACATTCGTTATAGCTGACGGTACCCAATTTTTTATGAGTATTGCTTTGCTTCACTAGCATAATGGCTTTCATGCTACTTGACCTAAATACATCTTACCTTACCTTTGCCCACATTACAACGCTACAAAGTCCTTTGATTCATAATTTTGCATATGAACATTAGTGGTGGAGAAATGAAATGATATGCAAAGTTGTGGATTGTCATGATTATAAATGCTATTGAGTATACCCGTGGATGTATTTTAGTTAAACACATTTTTCGAGTTTACCATTAGAGTGCTCAATTTGTAAAGTTATTGAATGTTGATTGATCATAAGTAAAAGCTTGGAATGTTGACATCTTACTATGAATTTTGAAAGTCACTCATCTTTGCTTGTGATTACATAGTATTGGAAAATATGGGAATTGAGTAAATGTTTCGAGTCTTTAAGCTTAATTTGGATATTTTGTCAGAGGACGACTCAAAGTTAAATATGGGGGAAATTGATATGTGTTTAATTGTTGATACATTTAATCATTTATACTTAGTGATTAATGATACGAAAATGCTTAATATACTCATTTTAATTCATATATGATTTTAGGTACAATTTAGAAGCAAAGAAATTAAAGTGAGTCGAAAGCACTACAATTGTGCCATTTTTTGAAGATTAATTTTCACTTGTCTTCATAGATCAAGAAGAAGAAAATTAAAAGATAAGAAGAAGAATTAAAAGTGCTTGCTGGAAAAATGAAGAAAAAATAAGAGAGTAAAATACATGTAGCAGCTGGGACTTGAAGGATAAACGACATGCATACAGGTGGATTAAAACAAAGACAAAACGACAGCAGCATAACCTAAGGCAGAAGGATGCGTTAAGCGCTAGCGTGGTATGCGTTAATGCTAGTGTTACATTCGGAACATCAGGTTAGGCAGAGGGGGTTTGTGGCGTGAATAGTGACATGACCACCAATCTGAATTCGTCCCATCAATAGCATAGTAGAGTAGGGCTTGCAAGAGAGAGCTGCGAGGGGGCTGGCTTGCAAGCCAGAAACAGTAGCGAGGAAGAGGAGTTATGTGAATAATGTAGGTGGACAAATGTTTATTTGTCAAATCATGAACAATAACTAAGGAAGAGAAGCTTGCGGCATAGTAGGGAGCTAATAGGGGTTTCAGTAGGTTAATTTTCATGGGGTTGAAGCATATTTCTTGGGATAGACCCATGAAGGGCTAAGATTCCAATGCCGGTTCGGAGGTAATATTGACGCCGATGACCTAGGTTAAGCATTTTTTTTATTTTGTTGTTTCTTTCTCTCATTAAAAATTGATTGTGTTATTCTATGTTAAATAATTTAGGTTTTGTGTATGGACAATCGGATTTTCGTTATTGTTCAGTTATTTATGTATAAGCCCATTGGGCATTGTGAAAAGATGATTTTAATGCGTTCATTGAATCATTTAATTGCATACCCATTGCTAGAATTTCAATATAATTCGTAATTGTTATGTTGAAATTCATGCGTAGCGACTAATGATTCGTAGTCATTAAGGATAACATGACCTAGGTTAAATGATGCATCGTATGTGGTTATTGTCTTAATTAATCGATTTTCCTAATTCGTAGTGCTACTGCCTAGTTAAATCTAAAGATCGTATCCTAGGTTATTCGGTAATTAGGTTTAATTAATGATCGTATCTTGATTAAACAAAACCTAAGGGAAAACTTAGGTTAATTATTAACCCATGATTAATAGTTGCTAGGAGAGGTTTGAGAACAACAAATCGTTGAAATATGCTTAATTAAG